>JAPPVO010000014.1:25958198-26043863 GCA_030407325.1 Camellia japonica
CACTAAGCTTGTAAAAGCTTGGTTTTTGGGCCATCTGTAGACGTCCCCGAACGTCCCGGGAGGATGAATCCCATTCTGTTCGTATTGGGCTTACTACAGTTCAGGACTCAATGTCACGTCACGGTTCTTAATCTGAACCAAAGAGTCCAAATCCGGCAAATCGTTTTGGAAAACAGATTTTTGTAAAGAAGTGCCAAACATGGACTACTTTGCCAGATACAGAGTCGCCACCTAAATATTTTTTATGGGGGAATTTAGGAAACCTTGACTTGGTGCCAAAGGCCACGTGTCCGTCATCACCAAAGTTGCCTCAGCTCGGGAACTTGGGTACGATTGGGGAAGGTCAGCTATGAGCACCCCCTCTCGCCCGATCCGAAGATCGGCCTCTACTAACCGTGATATCTTATTTTGAAAACATTACGCGTTCTTATTCCGGTTATTAGCCTAGAATTACTATGTTATGCACACAGCAAACAAGTATAGACCAAATCGCCTAAATTGGAACAAAACATTTTATGTTTGTTTTTGAAAATGGTTTGCTACTCGTAAGTAGGCTAAAATATAAGTTTTGCCACCCTCGAGTGGGCTTTTAGAAAAGATGGTTTTGCCACTATCTAGCGGGTTTAAAACTCACAGTTTTGATGCATTATTCCAATTTAGGTAATTCAACCTCCATCCACAGGCATTCAAGCAGTTATATCACATAAGCAGCTAGCCTCATGGTAATCATGCTATTATGGCAACACTCACACGCATGCGGTATGCTAAAGCAGAAAAAGTTTACCTAGTACTCCAAGCCAAAACAGAAACTAGTTAGCAATCATATGCATGATTCTAGTTCATGTTAAGATGGCTAATGCAACACATGTAAGATGCAACTACAATAGGCTCGGCTATCCTAAAGATGGCATGTGAAATGCTGCAATTAACAAGTACTTAACTTGGAATTGAAAGACAAATGCAGTTAGCATGATGTACCGAGCCTAGTGCATGTAAGACAAATGTATGGATGCACACATGCATAGCATAAGGTATGCTAATTTAAATATGTCCTAGTCTACCATCATAAGCAGCTAAATAAAAGGGAAGAAAGACGTGGGATTGGAAGACATGCACACACTGACCCACATTTATTACAATTTTGCCCTCACTCGGAGGGTCCAAATAAATATTACGTAACCGAATAAATAATTAACTACTTAATTAAATATTACAGAACCCTTATTTAATTAACAAATTAAATGCAGAATTAAAATGGCCACAGCCCCGCCTTCAAAATATTTGGATGATGCATGCTTGACTCGTACTGCCCGGAAACTCGTTGCCATAGCATTGCTGCCTCTGTTTACACTGCCTAGCTCCTCTGAAGACTGCGCAAGTCTTGGGTTAGGTTCTCTGCACATTGTGGAGCACCACCGGCTAGGAGGAATGGCCACCGGCCATGAGAAATGGCCACCAGCCACTGATGAAGTTATCGGCCATTAATGGATGGCCGGTCGGCACTGGGAATGGCTGGCCGGCCAAAACTTCCTGCAGAAACTGGTTTTTACAGCAACAGGGGCAAGCAGTGTATGGCATGGAATTTCAAGCAAATGTAAGCATGGCCACACTCCCTATCATGCAATGGACTCAAGGAAGCATGACCCTCGGCCCTCGGGCCATCAATTAGGCATGATGGCCTAAGAGGCCAAGTTTTGCAAATCAATGTAAATGCATGCAACCAAAAGAGATGAATGCCAACACCCTATCATGTTGGGGTCAAGGGGATTGGCGACCGAGGGTTGAGACGTGTTTCGTCACTTAAAGTACGAACACTCCTCATCCCTCAAGTTTGGCTTGACACCCCAATCCAAACAATTCAATGCATGTATACAAACTTGGCTTAAAGATGCAACATGAGCAATGCAATATGCCAAACATACAAGATGTAATGCCATGTAACTCATCATGCAAACTATGACATGAAATGCAATTAGCTAACAATATGCAGGCATGTAATTGTGATACTAGGCAAGCATGAAATCAAAGCAATGCAATATGATCATGTAATGCAAAGGGGCAGACCTCAGCCCACCCCAAAACAGTGACAAAAGATGCCTAAAATGATGGATAAACACTCATGCAAGCATGCACACCAATATGCCCAAGATTAAGGCATAACAAAGGGGCATTCTACTACCACTACCCCCAAGCAAACATGGCATGAACTATACAACCAAAATAAAGTTTTAAGGCACCAAAATAAGTCCCAAAACCCACTGATATGGCAGCCCCAAAGGTTTAAACACTTAAGCACACAATGCTCATTTCAAGGCACAAAAGGACACATCTTCAAAGCAATAAAAGGAGAACAATTCTAAGTATGAAAGCATAAAAACATGGACTGAAATGGCATGGCAAATGATTCCAAATCATTGAAATAGACCAACTAAGGCATGTTTATGACTCACTTACTTAGGGCTCACAAGCCAAAATGCATAGCAACCATATTAAATATGTCAAACATGACCAAATCAGCAACCAACAGACCTCAAGCATGGCAAAATATGACCAAGAACTTCACAAAGCAAGGTCAAAACATGAGAGCATGGTGGTCTAATGGCACGATGCACTTCTAGGCAAAATGAGGGAATACAAAGCAAGTGTAGTAAGCATGAAAGGGACCACTAATCTGACCAAAAATAGAGGCATATTATGACCTAACAACATACACAAAACCCTCTGAAATGGAACCAAAAACACCTAATCATGCATGCTACCCTTATGAGCCAAGAACATGCAAAAATGAGAGACTAAGGGAGAGGGGTATCCCTCCCCTATGCAAGACCTCAAGACCCCTTCTTCACCACTGAAAATCCATTGGATTTCAGTGGTGAGAAGGCCAATACACAAGAGTAGTCAAAGCTTAACAAAGAGAGCACCAAAAGGGCCAAACAAGGCCTAAGAGGGGGTGGTCGACCCCAAACCACAAAACAACCTTAATGAAGTATATTAAGCATGCAAATACAAGAATTTTTTCAGTTATACACAAAGTCTAAAATAGCAAGCAAGATAGGCAAAAATCTAGTGCAAGATTGGGGAATCTAAAGTGAAAAGGTTACCCTTGAAGAACCCTTGATGAACAGCAAGTGCAGCCTCCTTCCTCTGATCAAAACCAATCCAAAAAATCAAGAACAAACCCTCAAAGCCTCTCAAGGTCGAAGTATGGTGTAATGGTGTGTGTCTTAGTGTAAAACTAAGGTCAAAACACACTTTTTAGGCTTCCAAACACACAAAGGATGAGAGAGAGGGAGATATATATATATATAGAGAGAGAGAGAGTATATGACAGATATATATATGTATAAGCTCTGGTTTTTTGTTCAACCCCTAACAATGGAGGAGGAGGGGCTCTATATATAGACAAAGGAAAGGTTTGAAGCTTCTCAAAGAAGCTAAACAAAAAAAGGGGGCAAAGGGGGCAAGGGGGTCAAGGCTTCCTGAGGAAGCTGGGACAGCTGGTAAGCTTCTTGAGGAAGCTAAGACAAAGGTCCAAGCTTCCTCAAGAAGCTAGACCAAAAGGGCGCAAAAGGGGCAAAATAGCCACACTTATGCACGGGGGCAGGATTAGTGCATTCCAGCTGGTACAGCTGGCATTCACCATGCCTGAAAAAGGCAAAAAAAGTTCTACCGGCCAGAAAAGGAGGTCACCGGCCAAACAGATGGCCGGCTGGCCACATTGAATGTCGACCGGCCAATGGTATACTTTACCAATGGCTGGTATCCTCAAAACACGGCCGGTGGCCTCAAGCCACGGCCGGTGGGTGCCAGGGGTAGCTAACAAGCTACTCTCCCCCCCTCAGAAACAAAAACACAAGTGTTTGGTGCAAAACCGAACACAGAACAGTCGAGTTGAGATATCCTGAGGCAAGGCGCGTAGTCGAGACCTTCAGGAACTCAAAACAAAACACGAACACGGGTAATCACCGAGTGTTCAAACGGTGACGTCCAAGTCTTGAGGACGGTCAAAAATGGGGTGTTTACAGTTGCCCCTCTTTGACAGAACTCGGAAGTCATAACAATGACGGGAGTGATTGTCAAAGCCCAAAGACGACCCATTTTTGACAAGGTCGAAGACTTGGACAAAGCATACAAGCGGTAGACAAAGATATGCGCCCGAAGGCAGGGGCAAAATGCAAGACAATGCACAAAGCCGAGCATAACTATGATCATGCAAAGAAAGCTGTAACGAAGCATAACATGCGACAGTTCTAAGCTAGCTTACACCAAACTACACTACAATGCAGAAAGGATGTAAGAGAATTATGCAATTCTCGATACGTCTCACTCGAAGAATACAATACCTGCCCGGTTCATCTGGTTGCACCAGCCTCAAATGAACCGTACATGCAATATCGTGCCTGAAAAAGAAAGCAACTTAACAGGTGCGATATTGTTAACAACATGCGCATCTATGCAATTGAAAGTGCGTGACAACGCAAAACAAGCGGGATGCATAACAATGTTGTGAAAGCACAAACACATGTGAGTAAAGAACACGGGGCAACATGCGCAATGTGTGAGGATGTAGACACATGTAAGTAAAGTATACATAACAACGTGTACAATGTGTATAAAAGGGATTTGAACACATGTAAGTAAAGCATAACGCGACAACGCATGCAATGTGTATAAAAAGGAACTTGAACACATGTAAGTAAAGCATAACGCGACAACGCATGCAATGTGTATAAAAATGAACTTGAACACATGTAAGTAAAGCATAACGCGACAACGCATGCAATGTGTATAAAAATGAACTTGAACACATGTAAGTAAAGCATAACGCGACAACGCATGCAATGTGTATAAAAGGAACTTGAACACATGTAAGTAAAGCAATGCACGTATGCACACAATGTGTATAAAAGGAAATTGAACACATGTAAGTAAAGCAATGCACGTATGCACGTAATGTGTATAAAAACTTGAAATTGAACACATGCAAGTAAAGCAATGAACGTATGCACGCAATGTGTATAGAAACTTGAAATTGAACACATGTAAGTAAAGCAATGCACGCATGCACGCAATGTGTATAGAAACTTGAAATTGAACACATGTAAGTAAAGCAATGCACGTATGCACGCAATGTGTATAGAAACTTGAAATTGAACACATGTAAGTAAAGCAATGCACGTATGCACGCAATGTGTATAAAAGGAATTTGAAATATGGTAAAGACAAGCTATTCATGATGTTGAAATGCAGAGCACCGCGACATAGTATGATTGAAGTGATTCGTGGAGTTCACAAGATACATAAAGGATACGGGAAGGGATGTTCCTCGTACGTACGGAGCATCGCTCATAGCAGACACAACTTGAGGTCAACTCGGAGGTCTATGAATGTTCTGAAGGTGTGCTTCCTTGCACTACCTCAAGAACTGAAGGTGCCAAACCATACAATTCATCCAAACAAGGGCGCGAGAGCTGTATTGACCACAAGGGAGGGGCTACCGGTATCAACCCCGATACTTTGCTGCCTTCCTCCTTCTTTTTGCTTTACTTTCCTTTTTACTGGTAGTTTAAGCACATTGCACTGCCTCAGGCAGGTTTCATTTAAAAAACTACGTATTTTTACAAAATACATGATGGAAATGAAACTGCTATTTTGTTCAAAATGTGTTACATTTGTACGTCCTATGCATTGCATCGCATGGCATCACATAACAATGTCAATGAAATTCGTTTGGAAAATAGAGCATTCGCATCGTAATAATCAAGTAGTGAACCAAGCTACAACTCGATAAGCAAAACAGAGAGACTCGTCATAACCAACCAAGTGCGAGTACAACTCGATAAGCAAATCAAAGACTTAAAGAGAGTGAAATACAACTCGATAAGCAAATGTACAACAACTCGATAAGCAAATAGGCGTGACTCTACAAGAATCAATCACCGGAGGGCATTGGAAGTGGTGGCCTTCCTCAATACTCAGCATAAATAGCTCAGAGAACCAAGAGGAAGACCACCGGCCAGGGGTAAAGGACATCGGCCATGAGAAATGGCCATCGGCCAGCACCTTTGATCAATCGGCCAAAAGTGGTGGCCGGCCGGCACTATATTTGGCCGGCCGGCCCTGAATTGCCAGAACCAGCAGAATGCTGACATCTATCCTCCACTCAACCTTATCTTCTACAAAAAGGCCTCAGCTTCGTAGTTCTTCTCAATTCAACACTGATTTGCCCCAAATGGAAGCATTTCTTGCCCAAAATCTCACAACTTGGATTAACAACTTGGAATGGTTCGGAAAAGTTGATTTTCCGGGGCTTCGGCATAAACGCACTATTCACTCTGGGTCATTCCCCGCTGCACCTCCCATTTCTCCATGCCATGGCAAGGTTTTGGAATCCGGTGACACATGTTTTTAGCTTCGGCGGGCAAGAGGTATGTGCTACCTTTGAAGATTTCCAAGCTTTAGTAGAGTCCGAGCGCAACGAAGAGATCCTGCCCCAACTTCGCTTTGGCCATGCCCAAGCCTTAGGACAAATGTGTGGGCTCTCAATACCCGACGCTCGATCTTTGATTTGCGACGGAATGCTGGATATTCCGAGTTTGATTTGCCATTTTTCGGATGCCGGTGACCGCGGGGACCGTCATTGGCAAGGTTTTCGGCAACACGCACTTTGTTTGTGCATGCTATCTCATTTCTTACTTGCCTCAGGCTCCGGAGGATCTAGCGTCCGGTTGATCGAGGTTACCTAAGGTTTGAAGGAGGGTAAGAGTTGCATCGCCATGACTCTGGCCGAGACGTTGATGGGCTTGGATGCTTTCTATCGTCGTGAAACGACCAAATTTGCGGGGAGTCCACTACTACTGCAGGTAAAGTTTCCCACCCAATCTCACATATGTATTGCTCACATCACTCGGCCCTCAAGCTCGATTTTCTCACAAAACCCTTTTCTCACTTTTTCTCTCATCGTACATCTCTCTATTCTTCATTCTCTCATTTTCATCCCTTCCCTGGTGTGGTTGATGGACAAGTTGCAGGTTGTGGACTCTTGCCCAGCATACTCAGCTCGAGGTTACTTCTTCAGGCAACGCCTAGTCGATGCCCTTGATGAGGGTTGGTGGTTTGATTGGATGTGTAGCTTGTCCGCCGACCACATTGTTTGGCGGTGCCCTTGGCTCAATCTATCGGCAATGGGCTATAGCATGACCCGCCAACCTGGGATTCAGCTGATTGGCTTGACTGACTGTGTGTTTTACTTCCCATTCTGGTTCCGGCACCAGTTTGGTCATGATCAGACTTGTCTACCAGAGGGGATAGAGTATCCGGCTACGTTCCCGATTCGAGGCGCACAGCTTGCCCAGTATATGACAGCATGGAGGACTAGAGAGCTCCTGGCCCCCGCTCCCACTTTCAGTTGCACTTTGTCTGATGAGTGCATAGATTGGCTTAATGAGGAGGCACAGGTCGGGCCCAGCTTGGCATCAGAGGCTTCGACCAGCTCTGGGAGGGGGCGCAGGAACACCTGACTTATCTATGCCCCGGATTTATTGCTTTATTAGTACTTTTAAGTTTTCTTTATGAATGTAATTAAAAAAAAAAAAAAACAACTTCAATTTGTATGTAAAAGCAGGAGAATTCTGTATTTAAATCAACGAAATTGAACGTTGTGGTACTGAAAATTTCCCGTTTTGGGTCGAGAAATGGTCTTAGTTGTAAAAAGATTAATTTGAACAAAGTCAACTTTTATTAAAACTTTTGAAAACCATTTTCGGTATAGATCAGAACTGGACACGCCTGAGATCTGTCACTGGGATGCACAACCCCGTATTCCAGCAACTGGAAAGTTGCCCCTAGTCTAAATAGTACCGCGGCACTGCATAGCAATGGAAAGTTGCCCCTAGTTTGAATAGCACTGCACCGGAGATTACAATCAAAGCTTTCGAATGCTGAATAGACAAGATGACCGAGCTGCTCAAATGGACAAAATTGATCGGGGAAAAGTTTATGGCTGGACTTCAGGATGAAGTTGCCTACGTATCCCAAAGATGGGAATCAAGCCTTACGTAGTTCAGGCTTAGGTTCACTCGGGTATTTTCACTCTCCTTTTACGCTCTAACTTTTGCCAAGGCCGCCCTTTGCGGGTTTTCAACCTTGCGAGCTCAGTTTTTATATTTTCCAATTTTCTATGCTCTAACTTTTACCTAGGTTGCCCTTTTGGGTTTTCGGCCTAGCGAGCCTCTCAGGGGTAATATTTCTTCAACTTGTCCATGTTGATCGGTTGTGAGAACTCTAGGCCATCTAGGTCCATTAGAACGACAGCTCCACCCGACTAAATGGACTTAATGATGTAGGGACCAGTCCAATTGGGTCTGAACTTGCCCCTTGGGTCGTGGATGGGAGCTCGGTTGTCCTTGAGTACCAAATCTCCTTTCTTTAAATTCCTGGACTTAACCTTCTTGTTGAAAGCCCGGGCAATTCTGCGCTGATAACCTTGAACATGGTACAGTGCTTTCAATCTCCTCTCATCAAATAGCATGAGTTCCTCAAATCTGCTCTGCTGCCAATCTGCTTCGGCTATCTGGCGCTCAGCCAATACTCGCAAAGACAGAACCTCAATTTCGATAGGTAGAACGGCCTCCATCCCATAGACTAATGAATACGAAGTCGCCCCAGTAGAAGTTCTAATCGAAGTCCGGTAGCCCCACAGAGCAAACGGCAGCTTATCTGGCCAGTCCCGATAGGTTTCCACCATCTTCCGCAGTATGTGCTTGATATTCTTGTTGGCAGCCTCAACCGCTCCATTGGTTTGCGGCCGGTAGGTGGATGACTTATGAAAAGCCACGTTGTATTTTTCCAACAAGTCAATCACCTCCTTCTTGAAGTGGGAGCCGTTATCTGAAATTATCTCATTTGGGACTCCGTAACGACAAATGATGTTGTTTCTGATCAACTTCGCGACATGTGAAGCCTTCAACACTGCATAAGATTGGGCCTCGACCCACTTTGTAAAGTAATCTATCGCGACCAGGATAAACTCATGCCCATTCGACCCCTTCGGAGTAACAGCCCCGATCACATCGATTCCCCAAACTGAAAATGGCCATGGCGAAGTCATGTTGTACAGCTTCGACGGCGGGATGTTCATGCGGTTTGCATGAATTTGACATTTGTGGCATCGCCGAACAAAGCCGATACAATCCTCCTCCATGGTAGACCAGTAGTAACCCTATCTGAGGATCTTCCGAGCCAACATTACCCCGTTCATATGTGCACCACATTCTCCTCCATGTATGGCCTCCATCAGGCGCTTCGACTCTTCAGCTTCCACACATAGCTTATGCATTCCCAGATGACCTCTCTTATACAGCTTACCCCCGCAGATGATGAACTGAACAACCATTCTTCTGATTGCCCTTTTATCCTTGGCATTTGCCCCTGGTGGATATGCCTCTTTCTCCAAGAAGTTCCAAATGTCATAATACCAGGGGTTGTCGTCCTGAACCTCATCTATGGCAGCGATCGCTTCATATGCTGGCGCAAACTTCTGGTCAATGATGACTGGACGCATTCGGACTCCAAACGGGATGTCTATCATGGAAGGTAGAGTTGCTAGTGAATCTGCAAACCTGTTGTTCTCTCTTACTAGATGAGCAAAGTTTAGCTTCTCAACCGAGGAATTAACATATCCAAGGCCTGGTGGTACATTATCATCTTTTCTTCTTGACTTTCCAGTCTCCTTTTGCTTGAGACACACAAGGTTCGAGTCCCCGATGACGTCCAACCATTTTGCCCCTAGTTCCAGGCTGCTTCTAGGCCGGCAATGCATGCCTCATATTCTGCTTCATTGTTCGAGACTTTGAACCGGAGTTTGAAGGCTAGAGGGATACGGGAATTGTCGGGTGCTATCAGCAACACCCCTATCCCATACCCGTACTGATTTGACGCTCCGTCAAAGTACATCGTCCAAGTTTCATCGTCGATGTGCAAAATGGCTTCATCTGGGAATAAGTACTCGACTGCTTCACCCCCTTCCATTGGATGGTCGGCTAAGAATTCTGCTATTGCTCTTCCCTTGACTGACTTGCGTGTCACATATTTCAAATCGAATTCGGAGAGCAACAGCAACCATCGAGCTAGCCTACCCGTAAGCACCGATTTCTCGAAAAGATATTTGATGGGATCCAATCGTGAAACCAACATTACAGAGTGAGCTAACAGGTAGTGCCGCAGCTTCCTGGTAGCCCATACCAAGGCTAAGCAAGCCTTCTCCAACGGTGTGTAGCGAGTTTCGTATTCCAGCATCTTCTTACTCAGATAGTAAATGGCCCTCTCCACCTTGTCCTCTGATTAGCATACAGCTTATTGTAGTTTCAGTCACTGAAAGGTACAATATCAACGGTCTCCCTAGTTCTGTTGGTGACAACACGGGCGGGTTCTGTAAGTATTTCTTGATTTGTTCAAAAGCAGCTTGGCATCGGCCGTCCCATTGGAATTTCTTGCCTTTCTTCAGGAGACCAAAAAGTGGTTCACAAGTCAGGGTTAATTTTGATATAAACCGTCTTATGAATTGCACTTTACCCAGAAAGCCTCGCACCTCCTTTTCAATCCTTGGTGGTGGCATTTCTAAGATGGCCTTGATTTTGGAAGGGTCGACTTCGATACCTCTCTGTGTAATCAGAAACCCCAGCATTTTCCCTGCTGTAACACCGAACGTACACTTCTGCGGATTCAGCCGCAACTGGAATTCTCTGATCCTTTGAAAGAACTTTCGCAAGGCAGTGTAGTGGCCCTCTCTCTCTTTGGACTTGACAATCATGTCGTCCACGTACACCTCAACCTCTTTGTGGATCATGTCATGCAATATCGTGGTCGCGGCCCGTTGATATGTAGCTCCAGCGTTCTTTAATCCAAACGGCATTACTCTGTAGCAATAGGTTCCCCACGGGGTGGTGAAGGCGATCTTTTCTCCCGGTCTTCAAGTGCCATCACTATCTGATTGTAGCCTGAGAAGCCATCCATAAATGAAAGCAAAGCATGCCCCGCTGTAAAATCCACCAACTCATCAATATGCGGCAAGGGAAAGTCGTCCTTCGGACTAGCTCTGTTCAAATCCCTAAAATCCACGCACACCCGAATCCTGCCATCTTTCTTTGGCACTGGAACAATGTTGGCCAACCAAGTCGGGTATTCGGATACCAGCAGGAAGCCCACATCGATTTGCTTGGTGACCTCTTCCTTAATCTTGATAGCCCAGTCAGGGCGGATCCTTCTGAGTTTCTGTTTGACGGGTCGAGCCTTGGGGTCAAGAGGGATCCGGTGCTGTACAATCTCAGGATCGATTCCAGGCATGTCTTCGTAGGACCACGCGAAAATATCTTTGAAATCTTTTAATAAAGTGACTAAACGCTCGCGTTCCTCCAAAGACAACGTGGACCCGATCTGGACCAGCCGCGGGTCCTTCTCAGTACCAATATTCATGGTAGTGATTTCCTCCACTAAGGGTTTAACAAATCTCTCTTGCTCTTGATCAATTAATTGTTGCAAAACCGGAGGAATTTCTTCCTCGTCGTTTTTGTGTCAAAATTTTGAAAGTCCGGATTCAAGCAATAAATCAAAGGCACAAAAAAGTACTCAGAAACCACATCCATATCATTCTCATTATGTACTTCCAAACCGTCTGATTCTTCTGTTATAACAGACTCAAAAGAGAAGGAAAAAGACAACCTGGACAAGACTGTGGCATCCGGGCTATCACCCCCAGGAATACCGGACTCAGACTCAGTTAAGCTGGAACCTGATTTCGACTCACAAGACTCGGTGGAATCAGATTCCGGCTCACTACCTGACCCGGTGCTGCTCGACAAAAATCCCTCCTCGTACTGCCAAATGAGGGAGGGTGCGATGGATGCATCCAAAATATTTGTTGGTAGGCCCGCAGCTGTTTCATTCCCGATCATGGACACCGAGGAGTTATCCCCCAAGCACTTCTGTTCGATCGGAGGATCTGAAAGTAGACATGCCAGTGCTACCCCCATTTCAATCTCGACATCCTCAGACTCCATTTCCTTGCTCTGATCAACCTCAACTATCGGGTCTGTTTGCTCTTCGGCAACATCATCCCTAGGTAACTGCAGGTCGAAGAAGATCTCAAAACCTGGCGTGCGCTTCCTTTCTACGTTCAGCCATGGCTCTGAGAAGCCACAAAACGGAAAGTCCTCCCCCTCCCGGACGAAGCGTCCGTTTAGGGTACCCTGAATGGGCCTATGCATTAGCTCAAAAGGCTTCCCAGCCTGCTTCCCTCTGGCTCTCCCAGCCATTTCCTTTCCCTTCCTTATCCAATCCTCTTTGGTGGGCAGATAACCCAAGCCAAAGGTGTGTGGGTTGTGTGGCACCTCGGCCAATGTTGCGATACCCTTTCGGCCACTCTTTCCCAATCCCATCCTGGGGATGTGTTAGAGCTTGTTCATGAGGTATACTGCCTGAGCATTGACATATATCCCTTCATTAGTAGCCATGATGTTCTGTACAACCCGAGCCTCAGCCAGGGTAAAACCTGATATGAACACATCCTCCATACCATGCTCAATTTCTAGAAGAGGCGTAGATACCTCCGATGGTGGATGAATTGATGAATTTCCAAAAACAATGGCTACTCCCTTCCCATAGGGGTATTTCACCATTTGATGCAAAGTGGACGACACTGCCTTTACCTGATGCAGCCATGGCCGCCCCAAAAGCAGGTTGAAAGTTGCCGGAACTTCTAAGACATGGAAATCTATCTCATGCTGTCCTGGCCCAACTTTAGTCTGAATTTTCACCGTCCCCATGACTTCTCTGCTCGTGTTGTCGTATGCCCTAATCACCTGGGCTGTCGGTACAAAGTCCGCGGTTTTCAAACCGATTGCATACGCTGTCCTAGCTGGGCAGACGTTGATGGCGGATCCGGTATCAACAAGAACCACCGGTATCCATTTATTCTTACACTCCACAGAGATGTAGAGTGGCTTGTTGTGGTTTGCCCCCTCGGGTGGCAATTCCTTGTCGGAAAAAGTTAGCGTCGGGGTAGCTCCCCCGAAAAGACTAATCCCACCAGCTGTTCTGGCGTGGTTTCTATCGAAAGCTTGGCCTTGTCCATGGCTGATAAGACAGCCTGTCTGTGCACTCGTGATGCCATAAGCAGTCCCCAGATGGAAATGTCTGCTTGTATCTTTTTTAACTGCTTGAGCACAAGCCTCCTCTTCAGTTGTTTCTCCTCCTATTTCTCAGTCTCCCTATCTTTCCCAGAAGCCTCTGGTTGATCTAGGTGCGGGGGTTTGAAGTACCGCCCGCTCCTTGTCATATGGTCGACTTCTCCAATGTACCAGGTGTCGTCGGGTTGGTTGTTCCCCCAATCTTCATCTGTGTGGGCGAGACATAAATCATTGTCCTCCCACCACATTCCATCTGCAGCCGACAGACACCTGTCCAGCTCTGGTATGACTGTTCTCGTACTCGCGGTACCTTCCCTCCCTATGCTCGCAGCATTCTCTGTTTCTGTGCTCATAGCAGTTTCAGTCCCCATATGGGCCTTTGCCTTCCTAATTCTCTAGGAATCTTCAAATCTTTCCTGTTTCAACTGTGTCAATACAGCTGGTTGTTCAATAATTCCTGTATTCAAAATGCTCCAATCCTGAGCGAAATTCTTGACACCGGCGTTCTCTGGCGATGTACTCTGTTCTCCGACCCTTCCGGCCGTCACTGACATTCTTGCCCCTGTCGGGCCCTATTTTGGTTGGAACTCTTCCACCACATTCGGTTGATCATCCAACCACCCAGTAGCCTCTGCCGATTCCTCATAATCAAACCAGTTGACTGCTGCGTCCCCTGGATCTTGGTCACTGTAAAACCGGAGATTGGCAAGGTCCTCTTCCACAGCCGTCAAGTCATCCGTCCTCTGTCCCAAACCATCCCCTTGGATCGCGCACAGCTCTGCCTCCATTGGCAATTCCACATCTAGCCCATCCTGGCCTGTTGACGAAATGTAGTCGCTTGGACTGTACACTTTCTCAACAGAACTCCCAGATTTCTCAAACTCTGGCTCAACAACCCTCTCCTCCTCTGAAATCTCCCCTCTTCTGTGCTCGACAGTCATCACCATGGGCTTAGGTTGGGTTATGGAGATGTCCATCATGCACAAGTCGGTGCAATCAGGAAGGAGTACCTCCGGTTTAGGCAAATGAGAACGAGTGATATAGATGTTAGGATCGTAAGACACGACCCCAGTCTGGATGAAATTGATTCTTTTGGGAGGTGGAGTTTGGTTATGTGTGGGGAGAGGGTTTGTTGTAACATTGGGTTTCTCAGGAGGCAGAATCACCCCGTTATCGATGAGATCTTGAATCTCATGACGTAATCGGTAGCACAGATCGGTGTCATGACCGTGCTGTTGGTGAAATGCGTAATATTTGGCTGGATTGTGGGTAAGGGGGAGTTTTTCCGGTAATGGCCGCGGCTCTAGGGGCTTAAAGTGCCCTTTTCTGATTAAAACCCCCAGAGCTTTGGACAGGGGCATATACAGTGGAGTGAAGGTTCTTGTGTTTTTGGGTGGGTATTTGGCTGTTTGTGTATGGCTTCCGGACGCGCCGGAGAATGGCGTAGCTGGCATGGTTCTTGGAGGGAGGTTGGTGGTGACCATGCTCACTTCGGAGGTTCTTGTAGTTGTAGCGCCGCTCGGGCCCGCATTAGTGTTGCGGTTGAAAGTTCTTTGGGGTTGCTCCCAGTCATTATCAATTAAGCCTGGTTTCAAGGCATCCTCAATCTGTACCCCCATTTCATGTAGATCGGAAAAGGTAGGAAAGGGGAGTACATCATCTTCTGCATTAACTTCGACTGAAGATTGCGCACAATCATCCGAATCTGATCTTTGTCTGTGGGCCTTAAGGTCATCATTGAAGCCTTGGCCCTCCATCTGGTCACGAATTTTGAGAAGCTCTCTTTAGGCTCTTGCCTTGTTGTTTCGAGATCACAGGTCATAATCTCGATTTGTGTATTGTATGAGTATTGCGCGATGAAGGCCTCAGCCATCTCATCCCAATTTCTCTTGACGTCATCTTCTAATTTGGCATACCATATGGCCGCCATGCCCGACAGGGTCCGGCCGAATAAAGACAGCTTCTGCAGTCTGGTGAGGCCCATCGGCCTTAAAATATCCGAAAACAACCTCAGGTGCACCATGGGGTCCCCGGATCCATCAAATCAGTGGATATGAGGCATTTTGAATCTGTCAGGCAGCGTCACAGCTGCGTCGGTGTATCCATCTTCAATGTCAGGGATGGTCTTGACTCCCTGGGATCTCTTGAACAGCTTTTCGAGCTTGCTCAACTTCAGTGCTGTGGGGTCTGTCTCGAACTCGAAGGGAGAGTCCGGTAGGTTGGTGGGTGTTTTGGATAACTGGGGTGGCATTGGGGGTAGGATCGGGGGTGGAGGCGGTCCTGTGGGAATGTCCGTGTCATTCTGAACATTAGCTGTCTCCCCGAGGGTTAGAACTCCTGGCGGGGGAAGAGCTTGTTGTGAAGCAGATGCTCCGGTTTGCTGTTGTAACCTCACGATTAACTCTGCTTGTTCAATCATAACCGTGGCCTGTTGCTTGGCGAACTCCGTCTGTCGGACAGCATCCTGCTGCATCATTTTCATACTCTCTTGGAGTTGGCGCACGTCTCCTCTAAGCTGGCCATACTATTCTGATCTGATTGAATTACCGGTATATATTCCCGCTCTGTAGGTGAAACAGAACCCTGATCCCTACTGTACTCAGGTGGGGTAGATAAGGCCCTCTGAACTGACTGCTGAATTGATGCCCTGTGCCTAACTGCCCTCCGTCTAGTCACCGGGGGTAGAGAGTGGTACACTGGTTGTCCATCTACCAGATCCTCAGATCGATGGAGTCGACGACCTCTAGTCCAGAGTGCTTGGGGAATATCTACTGGGTCAGAAGCAATCATGCTCAACTACCTAGCAAGAAGATAAATAAAGCGTATAAAATAAATTAACAGACAAATGGACAGCGTAACGGCGTAAAATAAACACACAACACACAGTTGGGTATCATAACATCCTGCCAATAAGCTGAATACACTGTTCCTTAATCACTAATCACTGTTTCCAAATCATTGCCCCCAAGTCTGTATTTGATACCCGCAGATAACTGATTCCCCAAAAACACTGATGCCCGCAGCCCTGATACTCAAACTTGCGAACTGATATGTGTGTTCCTGTAGAGATACACTCTAAAAGCATATAGCAGATAAGTGAGAGCCAAAACACCCCTATGTTGGGGTAGGGTTTCCCTGTCCTATTTTGTCAGGAGCTAGGGTTTCACTACGCACGCAGCGGTTTCAAACAACCTAACATCGGGTAAGCAACCTGTCCTAGTTTGGGATGGTCACTATGGATTTCGATATGTACTAGGTCGAATGGTCGAGAAGGGTGCCCCGGTAAAACCGGGGTTTGTGTTCCCATACCGACAGAACCCGCAACCGGTCAGCCTTATGGCATGCTTTGACAAAGTCAAGCCTCCGGCAAACCGCTCAGGAATATCAGATGGCCAACACGGTGTCCAAGGCGCACCAATGCACATGCAATGCAAAGAAACACATAAGTGAAATCAAAACAAGATATCACGAGTTCGAGTCAAGCTCTCTAAACTCCCCAGCAAAGTCGCCAGAAACTGTAGACGTCCCTGAACGTCCCGGGAGGATGAATCCCGTTCTCTTTGTATTGGGCTTACTATAGTTCAGGACTCAAATGTCACGTCACGGTTCTTAATCTGAACCAAAGAGTCCAAATCCGGCAAATCGTTTTGGAAAACAGATTTTTGTAAAGAAGTGCTAAACATGGACTGATTTGCCAGATACAGAGTCGCCACCTAAATATTTTTTATGGGGGAATTTAGGAAACCCTGACTCGGTGCCAAAGGCCACGTGTCCGTCATCACCAAAGTTGCCTCGGCTCGGGAACTTGGGTACGATTGGGGAAGGTCAGCTATGAGCACCCCCTCTCGCCTGATCCGAAGATCGGCCTCTACTAATCGTGATATCTTATTTTGAAAACATTACGCGTTCTTATTTCGGTTATTAGCCTAGAATTACTATGTTATGCGCACAACAAACAAGTATAGACCAAATCGCCTAAATTGGAACAAAACATTTCATGTTTGTTTTTGAAAATGGTTTGCTACTCGTAAGTAGGCTAAAATATAGGTTTTGCCACCCTCGAGTGGACTTTTAGAAAAGATGGTTTTGCCACTATCTAGAGGGCTTAAAACTCACAGTTTTGATGCATTATTCCAATTTAGGTAATTCAACCTCCATCCACAGGCATTCAAGCTGTTATATCACATAAGCAGCTAGCCTCATGGTAATCATGCTATTATGGCAACACTCACACGCATGCGGTATGCTAAAGCATAAAAAGCTTACCTAGTACTCCAAGCCAAAACAGAAACTAGTTAGCAATCATATGCATGATCCTAGTTCATGTTAAGATGGCTAATGTAACATATGCAAGATGCAACTACAATAGGCTCGGCTATCCTAAAGATGGCATGTGAAATGCTGCAATTAACAAGTACTCAACTTGGAATTGAAAGACAAATACAGTTAGCATGATGTACCGAGCCTAGCACATGTAAGACAAATGTATGGATGCACGCATGCATAGCATAAGGTATGCTAATTTAAATATGCCCTAGTCTACCATCATAAGCGGGTGAATAAAAGGGAAGAAAGACGTAGGATTGGAAGACATGCACACACTCACCACACTTATTACAATTTTGCCCTCACTCGGAGGGTCCGAATAAATAATTAACTACTTAATTAAATATTACAGAACCCTTATTTAATTAACAAATTAAATGCAGAATTAAAATGGCCACAGCCCCGCCTTCAAAATATTTGGATGATGCATGCTTGACTCGTACTACCCGAAAACTCGTTGTCATGGCATTGCTGCCTCTGTTTACACTACCTAGCTCCTCTGAAGACTGCGCAAGTCTTGGGTTAGGTTCTCTGCACATTGTGGAGCACCACCGACTAGGAGGAATGGCCACCGGCCATGAGAAATGGCCACCGGCCACTGATGAAGTTATCGGCCATTGATGGATGGCCGGTCGGCACTGGGAATGGCCGGCCGGCCAAAACTTCCTGCAGAAACTGGTTTTTGACAGCAACAGAGGGCAAGCAGTGTATGGCATGGAATTTCAAGCAAATGTAAGCATGGCCACACTCCCTATCATGCAATGGACTCAAGGAAGCATGACCCTCGGCCCTCGGGCCATCAATTAGGCATGATGGCCTAAGAGGCCAAGTTTTGCAAATCAATGTAAATGCATGCAACCAAAAGAGATGAATGCCAACACCCTATCATGTTGGGGTCAAGGGGATTGGCGACCGAGGGTTGAGACGTGTTTCGTCACTTAAAGTACGAACACTCCTCATCCCTCAAGTTTGGCTTGACACCCAAATCCAAACAATGCAATGCATGTATACAAACTTGGCTCAAAGATGCAACATGAGCAATGCAATATGCCAAACATACAAGATGTAATGCCATGTAACTCATCATGCAAACTATGACATGAAATGCAATTAGCTAACAATATGCAAGCATGCAATTGTGATACTAGGCAAGCATGAAATCAAAGCAATGCAAAGGGGCAGACCTCAACCCACCCCAAAATAGTGACAAAAGATGCCTAAAATGATGGATAAACACTCATGTAAGCATGCACACCAATAGGCCCAAGATTAAGGCATAACAAAGGGGCATTCTACTACCACTACCCCCAAGCAAACATGGCATGAACTATACAACCAAAATAAAGTTTTAAGGCACCAAAATAAGTCCCAAAACCCACTGATATGGCAGCCCCAAAGGTTTAAACACTTAAGCATACACAATGCTCATTTCAAGGCACAAAAGGACACATCTTCAAAGCAATAAAAGGAGAACAATTTTAAGTATGAAAGCATAAAAACATGGACAGAAATGGCATGGAAAATGATTCCAAATCATTGAAATAGACCAACTAAGGCATGTTTATGACTCACTTACTTAGGCTCACAAGCCAAAATGCATAGCAACCATATTAAATATGTCAAACATGACCAAATCAGCAACCAACAGACCTCAAGCATGGCAAAATATGACCAAGAACTTCACAAAGCAAGGTCAAAACATGAGAGCATGGTGGTCTAATGGCACGATGCACTTTTAGGCAAAATGAGGGAATACAAAGCAAGTGTATTAAGCATGAAAGGGACCACTAATTCGACGAAACAGAGGCATATTATGACCTAACAACATACAAAACCCTCTGAAATGGAACCAAAAACACCTAATCATGCATGCTACCCTTATGAGCCAAGAACATGCAAAAATGAGAGACTAAGGGAGAGGGGTGTCCCTCCCCTATGCAAGACCTCAAGACCCCTTCTTCACCACTGAAAATCCATTGGATTTCAGTGGTGAGAAGGCCAATACACAAGAGTAATCAAAGCTTAACAAAGAGAGCACCAAAAGGGCCAAACAAGGCCTAAGAGGGGGAGGTCGACCCCAAACCACAAAACATATCTTAAGCATGAAAATACAAGATTTTTTTCAGTTATACACAAAGTCTAAAACAGCAAGCAAGATAGGCAAAAATCTAGTGCAAGATTGGGGAATCTAAAGTGAAAAGGTTACCCTTGAAGAACCCTGATGAACAGCAAGTGCAGCCTCCTTCCTCTGATCAAAACCAGTCCAAAAACTCAAGAACAAACCCTCAAAGCCTCTCAAGGTTGAAGTATGGTGTAATGGTGTGTGTCTTAGTGTAAAACTAAGGTCAAAACACACTTTTTAGGCTTCCAAACACACACAAAGGATGAGAGAGAGGGAGATATATATAGAGAGAGAGAGTATATGAAAGATATATGTATGTATAAGCTCTGGTTTTTTGTTCAACCCCTAACAATGGAGGAGGAGGGGCTCTATATATGGACAAAGCAAAGGATTGAAGCTTCTCAAAGAAGCTAAACAAAAAAAGGGGCAAAGGGGGCAAGGGGGTCAAGGCTTCCTGAGGAAGCTGGGACAGCTGGCAAGCTTCTTGAGGAAGCTAAGACAAAGGTCCAAGCTTCCTCAAGAAGCTAGACCAAAAGGGTGCAAAAGGGGCAAAACAGCCACACTTATGCACGGGGGCAGGATTAGTGCATTCCAGCTAGCATAGCTGGCATTCACCATGCCTGAAAAAGGCAAAAAAAGTTCTACCGGCCAAAAAAGGAGGTCACTGGCCAAACAGATGGCCGGCCGGCCACACTGAATGCCGACCGGCCAATGTTATACTTTACCAATGGCCGGTAGCCTCAAAACACGGCCGGTGGGTGCCAAGGGTAGCTAACAAGCTACTCTCCCCCCTTCAGAAACAAAAACACAAGTGTTTGGTGCAAAACCGAACACAGAACAGTCGAGTTGAGAGATCCTGAGGCAAGGCGCGTAGCCGAGACCTCCGGGAACTCAAAACGAAACACGAACATGGGTAATCACCGAGTGTTCAAACGGTGACGTCCAAGTCTTGAGGACGGTCAAAAATGGGGTGTCTACACCATCATGCATAGAGATGCTTGGTTGGTGGCTTGAGAGCCGAGTGCCACTCTCCTTTGTGCTTGAGACATGATGAGGAGAGTGGCAGTACGCACATTTCCTTGCAAATACATTGTCTTGGGTCTGTTGTTCTCTGTTACAGTAAAACCAGGAGTTTGGGAAAGGAGGTAGCCGACCGGCCACATGCAGTAGCTGACCGGCCACTTGAACTAGCCGACCGGCTAGTTGGAGTGGCTCACCGGCCACCAGTCCATTTTTGGTGCAAAAATATTCCTGTTTTGAGGCAAAGGCAGTCTGAAGTTGGCACAATGTTTAGAAAATAGAGGCGAGTGCAAACAGAGACAACCGACGGCAAGGCGATGGATTTCCGGGATGACGCCAACCGAGCATGCATGTCTTCCTCGCCCGTAAGGCCATTTAAGTGCTTTAATTGGTTATAGTAGCTAATTATTCAATTCGTTCTGTAATATTTTAATTAGCTCAGCATTAGCTAGTTATTTAATTGTGTTGTAATAATTAATTAGTTAGAATAATTAATTAGTTGTTTTGTAATAATTAGCTTAGCTAAGTGTAGCTTAGCCTATTTATTCGGACCCTCCTTCGTGAGGGCACAATGTTGTAATAAGGGTGCATGTGTGTGCATGTCTTCCAACCCCACGTCTTTCTCTCTTTTATTTGACCGCTTTCGATGGTTAGATTAGGGCATATTTCAATTTGCATATCTTATGCTTGCATGTTTGTATCATTCATTTGTATTACATGCACCGGGCTCGGCGCATCATACAAACTGCATCGTATTTCAATACACTTATTTGAATACGTGTTTCAAAGCATGTTATCAAATTGTTGCATTCATATGCCATCTTGGATAGCCAAGCCTATTAATTGTATTATTGCATGTGTTGTATTAGGCATCTAACATACTTAGGATCATGCATAGTTTCTAACTGGCTTTTATTTTGGCTCGGAGTACACTGTAAGTTTTCCGCTTTAGCATACTTGCATGAATGTGAGTGATGCCATGACAGCATGCTTGCAATGAGGCTATTTGCTTAAGTGATTAACTGCATGAATGCCTGTGGATGAAGGCTTTGTTGCTTGAATTGGGACAATTCGATAATTGTGAGTTTTAAGCCCACTTTGCAAAGTGGCAAATCATCATGTTTTAAGCCTACTTGAAGGTAGCACTTTCAAACCATTTGTGAAAACAAACATGAGTTGATTTGTTCCAAGTCTTGCGACTTAGTCTATACTTGCTTGTGTGCATCACATAGTAAAGTTAGTTAATAATCAGAATAAGAACACATGTGTTTATGAAACAACATATCATGATTAGTAGAGGCCGATCCTTTGATCGGGTGAGCGGGGGTGCTCATTTCAGGACCTTCCCCTCTCGTACCCAAGTTCCCGAGCCGAGGCAACTTTGGTGATGACGAACACGTGGCCTTTGGCAGGAGTTAGGGTTTCCTAAATTTTTCCAAAATAAAATATTTAGGTGGTGACTCTGTAATCTGGCAAAGCAGTCTAGCTTTTTCAATATTTGATTTGAAATCTGATTTTCCAAAATGAATTGCTGGATTGGACTCTTTGGTGTTTATCAATCTCACATTGCATTTTGTGAGATTAAATTCAGAACCGTGACAGGAGTCCAAACTGTAGGAGACCAATTCGCTCTTCTCTGAAAGGGGGCGCGCGAAGAAAGTCCAGTGCTACAGTTTCTGGCGACTCTGCTGGGGACTTAGAGAATTTGACTCGAACTCATGATATGATCTTTTATCTACACTTATGTGTTTCTTTGCATTGTATTTGCATTGGTCTGCCTAAGTCACAGTGTTTGCCATCTGCTAATCCTGAACGGTTTGCCGAAGGCTTTCTTGGAAAAGCATGCCATAAGGTGTAGACGCGCCCTTGGGGCTTTGCTACTACAGTTCGGACTCAAATGTCACGGTTCTGAATCTAATCCCACAAAGTGCAATGCGAGACCGATAAATCACCAAAGAGTCCAAATCCGGCAAATCGCTTTGGAAAACTGATTTTTAAGAAAGAAGTGCCAAACATGGACTGCTTTGCCAGATACAGAGTCGCCACCGAAATATTTATTTTGGGGGAATTTAGGAAACCCTAACTCGTTGCCTAAGGTCACATGTCCGTCATCACCAAAGTTGCCTCAGCTCGGGAACTTGGGTACGATTGGGGAAGGTGATCTATGAGCACCTCCGCTCGCCCGATCAAAGATCGGCCTGTACTAAACATGATATCTTGTTTTTAAAAACACATGCGTTATTATTTCGGTTATTAGCTAGAATTACTATGTGATGCGCACAACACACAAGTATAGACTAGATCGCCTAATTTGGAACAAAGTATCGCATATCCGTTTGTTTGGAAATGGTTTGAAGTTTGCTACTCGCAAGTAGGCTAAAACACGGATTTCAATGAATCATTCCAATTCAAGTAATCCAACCTTCACCCACAGGCATTCAGGCAGTTATAACACATAAGCAAATAGCCTCATGGCAAGCATCCTATCATGGCAACACTTACATACATGCAAGATGCTAAAGCATAAACACTCACACTGTACTCCGAGCCAAAACAAGAAACTAGCTAGAAATCATGCATGATCCTAGTTCATGTTAAAATGTCTAATGCATCGAATGCAAAGTGTAACTAGAATAGGCTCGGCTAATCTAAAATGGCATATGAGATACGACAATTCGATACATATATTCAAGTAGGAATTGAAATTCAATGTAGTTAGTATGATGTGCCGAGCCCGGTGCATGCAATACAGATGAATGGTGCAAACATGCATAGCATAAGGATGCTAATTGAAATATGCCCTAGAACTAACCATTGAAAGCAGGTAAGTAAAAGGGAGAAAGACATGGGGTTGGAAGACATTCACACACGCACGCACACTTATTACAAAATTTGCCCTCTCGACGGAGGGTCCGAAAGAATAATACAAATTAACTAATTAACTAAGTAACAAGCTAATTAATTAATTACACAACCAAATCGAGATAACTAGCTACAACTAAGTTATTAAAACACTGAAATGGTCTCGAGACGAGAGATGAATGCTTGCTCGGACGGCTTCGCTGTGAAATCCATCGCCATGCTACATGTTACCTCTGTCTGCACTACTCTGCACCTCTGGAAATTGTGCCAACTTCTGTGACACTTTTGAACTACCTTGGGGACATGCTGAGGGTCCATCGGCCAAGGAAAACTGGTCATCAACCAAAGCTAAGGCTCTCGGCCAACAATTTGTAGCCGGCCGACACTGAAGATGGCAGACCGGCCATCTCTTCCTGTTGAATGCTGCTTTGCTGTAGCAGAGGACAAACAGAGCATGGCAATACATTTGCAAGACAATGTGTGCACAACCACCCTCCCTATCATGTTATGAACTCAAGGGAGTATAGTCCTCGACCCTCGGACCACCAATCATGCATTTCGATGCATAATGGCCAAAGGAGCCGAATGTGCAATTTATATCAAATGAAATCCACATAAACATATAAGGGGCCCCAACCTTTATCATGGTTGATCAAGAGGCAAGGGATGCAATCATGCAAGCAAAACTAATGCAACATGAAGTATGTCAAGGACAATGCCATACAAGGCTAATGGTAATAAGCATGCCAAATGCAATGCAACCTAAACAAGCATGCAAACATGCAAGGCATGTGACAACATTCAAGGATAGGCAAGCATGTAACAACATGTGGGGCAAGCATGCAACAACATGCAAGGGACAATACATGCAAACATGCAAAGCAACTTAACCAAAGGGGCATGCCAAATGCGATATAACTCAAGCATGCAACAACATTCAAGGCAAGCATGCAACAACATGCGATAATGGTCTTAAACCAAAATGGACAGCTCTCAAATAGGTCCAAATCAGTGGCCAAAATGCAATGGAAATGAGGACAAAAACACATACAAACATGCATGCCAATTGGCCTAACACTTAAGCATAGTAGAACAATTCTTAAGCACCCTTAGGAGAGGATGAATATGGACATGTGAAAAACATGTTAAGCTATGAAATCATGTTAGGAGAGGTGCCAAACCGACCAAAATACATAAGCAAAGCATGCAAGAAAGCTTAAAGCTTGAAACTAGCCAAAGGGTTCAAACCATGGCTATACAAAGCAAGCCCCAAAGGGCCAAGAGGACCTAAAACAGTCCTAAGGCAGGTCCAAACAAGACCAAAAGCAAGCTCGAAACTAGCCAACACAAGCTAGAACGCAACGCCAAAATGTGAGGCATGCAAGGTTACCAAAGAGGGTGTTACACTACACCTATCAAAACCAAACATGGCATGATTTAAGAAATGAAAAACAGAGTTATGGCATGTTAGAATGAGCCCAAAAACCCACTTAGATGGCATCCCAAAGGCCTAAACATGATGGCATACGCAATGACACATTCATGAGGCATAAAACACAAACCCTTTAAAGCATTAAAGGAGTGATAAGTGCAAGCATGTGAGCATGAAACATGGACTAAAATATCAAAACAAATGATGCCAAATCATTGAAATGAGCCAAGTAATACATGCTAGGGACTTGGACACTTAAGGCTAACAAGCTAGATTACATGGTAGCTATACAAAGCATGGCATATATGTTCAAAACAATGCAAAACAGAGCTTTAGCATGTTAAAACAAGGCTAAAAGCTTCATGGAGTTGAGCCAAAATCATGATAGAATAACATGTTACAACATGATGCATATTAAGGCAAATGAGGGGATTGCAAGGTAAGTACATGAAGCATGTAAGAGGCCATCAAACCAACTCAAAATAGAGGCGTATTATGGCAAAACAAAGCCTAATACATGCTGAAATGAAGCTAAAACAAGCTAAGCAAACAAGCCACCAACATAAGCCATTTATGCAAGCATTCAAGACAACAAGGAGAGGGGATGACCCTCTCCTATTTAAGACCTCAAAACCGCCTTTCCACCACTGAAAATCCTCTGGATTTCAGTGGTAGAAAGGTCATGCAAAGCTAAGAACAAAGGCCAAAATGGATGGCCTAAAACAAGGCCTAACAAGGCCTTGGAGGGGGGTAAACTACCCCAAACCAAAGAAGGACATTAAACAAAGTTCTAAAGCAAGTAAAAACAGAACTTTTATCAGTTATAAGTTAAGGTCAAAACAACATGCAAGATAGGCTAAAAGCTTAAGCAAGAAGGGGGTATCTAAAGTAAGAATGCTCACCCTTGAAGAACACCTTCAAGAACACAACACCAGCACCTTTCTCTGATCAAAAATAGCTCAAGAACCCTAACACCAACTCCCTAATGCCTCGGCAACCAAGGATGGTGTAGTGCTAGGTGTTTGTGTGCAATAGTAAGACAAAATCACACTTTAGGTCACAAATACACACACAAATGATAGAGATAGGGAGATATAGAGATAGGGAGATATAGAGATAGAGAGATACAACTTCTTCTAACCCTAATTTTTAGAACCCTCTGAGAAGGGAGGAGGGCCTCCCCTCTTATAGAAATCCAATTTGCAAAGCTTCTTGGAGAAGCTAAGCAAAGGGAAAATCCCTCCATACACGTGTATGGAGGGGGTCAATTGTGGATGCCAGCTGTGCCAGCTGGCACAAAATATCTGCATAAAGCAGATGAACAGGGTTCGGCCACCAAAAATGGCCGATCGACCAACATAAGTGCCGGCCGACCAAATATAGTGCCGATCAGCCAATACTTTTGGCCGATGGAAAGAAAACAGGGCCGATGGCTTCAAGCCTTGGCCGGTGGGTTGAGGGTATGGCAAACAAGCCACCCTCTTCCCTTAGAAGCAAAAACACAAGTGTTTGGTCCACAACCAAGCACAAAACAGACAAGTTGAGAGATCTTGTGGCAAGGCGCGTAGCCGAGACCTCCGAGAACTCAAAACGAACACGAGCATGGATGATCATCGAATGTTCAAACGATGACGTCCAAGTCTTGAGGTCGGTCAAAAATGGGGTGTCTATAGTTGCCCCTCTTTGATAGAACTCGAAAGTCATAAAAATGACGGGAGTGAATGTCAAAGCCCAGAGACGACCCATTTTTGACATAGCCGAAGACTTAGACAAGCATGCAAGATTACAAAGATATGTGCCTGAAGGCAGGGGCAAGATGTGAGTGACATGCAGGGTGCCAAACATAACTTATGATCATGCAAAGAAAGCTATAACGAAGCAAAACATGCAACTGTTTTAATCAGGCGAACACAAATCTAACTACATTACATGTAGAAAGGATGTAAGAGAATTATACAATTCTCGCTACGTCTCACACGGAGTACGCGATACCTGTCTGGTTCGTCTGGTCGTGCCAGCTTCAAATGAACCGTACATAAAATATCTGCAAAAGAAAGAAACTTAACAGGTACAATATTGTTAGAAACATGCATAGCAATGCAAGTGAAAAGTGCGTGACAACGCAAGTGGAGGGGTGCAAGACAATGCAACCTAAGGGTGCGAAACAACGCGGGTGGAAGGGATGCAAGTCAATGCAACCTAACTGTTCATGACAATGTAATGCACTAACAAGTGCAGGTAAGGTGCGCAAAATAGCGCGAACAATGTAATGCACAAAATAGTGCGATGCGCAAGATAACGCGATGCGCAAAATAGCGCGAATGAAATGCAATGCACTAACAAGTGCAAATAAGGTGCGCAAGATAGCGCGATGCGCAAAATAGCGCGAATGAAATACAATGCACTAACAAGTGCAAGTAGGGTGCGCAAAATAGCGCGAATGAAATGCAATGCACAAAACAGTGCGATGTGCAAGATAGTGCGATGCGCAAAATAGCACGAATGAAATGCAATGCACAAAACAATGCGATGCGCAAAATAGCGCGAATGAAATGCAATGAACTAACAAGTGCAGATAGGGTGCGCAAAATAGCGCGATGTCCAAAATAGCGCGAATGAAATGCAATGCACAAAACAGTGCGATGCGCAAGATAGCGCGAATGAAATGCAATGCACAAAACAGTGAGATGCGCAAGATAGCACGAATGAAATGCAATGCACAAAACAGTGCGATACGTAAGATAGCGCGATGCGCAAAATAGTACGAATGAAATACAATGCACAAAATAGTGCGATGCGCAAGATAACGCGATGCGCAAAATAGCGCGAATGAAATGCAATGCACAAAACAGTGCGATGCGCAAGATAACACGATGTGCAAAATAGCGCGAACAAAATGCAATGCACAAAACAGTGCGATGCGCAAGATAGCGCGAATGAAATGCAATGCAACGAAGCAATGCAAATGATATGCAATGTATTTGAGATGATCAAACCATAAGCGGTACAAATCCACACAAATATCATAAAGGGATGGAGATGCAACATCAGACTACTTTTAACACAGAAAAGGCAGTGGGCACGAGCCGAACGACGCCTAACACAAGCTAAGTGCCTACATCCTCAGTACTGGCCTCAACCCAACATGGATGCTTATACATAACAGAACCGTATTTCAACGTGAAAGGGGTGCGAGCACATGCAAAACTATGTGTTTCGCAGAGAGACCACAAAGTACAAGTAATTGGGTGGTATGATATAAGTGAGGAATGATCTTCTGAGGAAAGATCATGATCCTAAATGCTAAATGCAACAAACTAAAATATGATGCAATGGATGCAATGGATGAAGTGAAAAAAGGCGCGCAGCCAAACCACATTTTGCCTAGAAAAGGCATGGACACAAAACAAACCACGTCTAACACAGAAATGGTGTCGTCACCCTCAAACCACAATTCCCTTAGTGGAATAGGTGCGTACACATAATCACATAACCATGCTTTAATGCGAAAAGTATGGGCACATGCCAGACTAAGCTTAACATGGAAAGGCGCAAGCGATACAATGGATATGCAGTGAATGCATGTGATAAATGCTATGTACAA
The DNA here is from genome assembly GCA_030407325.1 of Camellia japonica. NCBI lineage: Eukaryota > Viridiplantae > Streptophyta > Magnoliopsida > Ericales > Theaceae > Camellia > Camellia japonica. The sequence goes on from JAPPVO010000014.1 coordinate 25,986,749, forward strand.
TGCAATGTAATAGCTAAAATGCAATGGATGGAGTGGATAAGGCGCGCGGCCAAACCACATTTTGCCTAGAAAAGGCATGGGCACAAAACAAACAACATCTAACACAGAAATGGTGTCGTCACCCTCAAACCACAATTCCCTTAGTGGAATAGGTGCGTACACATAATCACATAACCATGCTTTAACGCGAAAAGTATGGGCACATGCCAGACTAAGCTTAACATGGAAAGGCGCAAGCGATACAATGGATATGCAGTGAATGCATGCTATAAATGCTATATATAATACAATAGACATACTAGATGATGTAGTAGTTAGGAAGTGAAGGTACCTTACAGGGGCAATTGGCAATGACCTACCTCAGCAATGTCCTACCTCATGCTGATGTGGGAATCTTCCCCTTCTTCTCGGTTGAACCACAAGTACTACTTTTCTCCCTGGCTATGGTCGTAGCTTTCCCTATTCTACAACAAGGTGACAGACTAGGTTGGTTCAGTATCCAGAACCGAAGCACATATCCGCTACCTCAACCTATGGGGCTTCCATACAGATGTCAAGCCGGGGATGCACCCCTGGGTATTTAAACTAGACTTTAGTCTCGGAAATCTCGAACCTTTGCGTTCTAGGCATGAGCCATTCGAACTCTAGTTTCCACCATCTCAGTTGATCTCTTAGGAACTCACAACAAACACAGGCAAGTGGCTATACCAGACCACCGAAAGTCATTCGGGCACGACAAACACCAAAGGAATTGCACCTTTAGAGGATTTAAGGTCTCCTAGGCCAGCAATGACCTACCTCAGCAATGTCCTACCTTATGCTAATGTGGGAATCTTCCCCTTTGTGTTCTTCGAACTCTTACCTTCAACTCGCAGTACAAAGGTCCTGAAATGCTAACAAGGAGCAACATCTGCTGGGGGAACCACGGATGCCATTTTCCTTCATGCTCACATTCACAACTTTCCCTATTCTCCAACGGGGTGACAGACTAGGTTGGTTCAGTATCCAGAACCGAAGCGCATATCCGCTACCTCAACCTATGGGGCTTCCATACAGATTTCAAGCCGGGAATACACCCCTGGGTATTTAAACCAGACTTTAGTCTCGGAAATTCCAAACCTTTGTGTTCTAGGCAACAACCATTCGAACTCTAGTTTCTACCATCGCAATTGGTCTCCTAGGAACTCTTTGCAAGCATGGCCAAGATGCCCCTGGCAGGGAAGGGTACTCAGGGAGAGCACTTCTGATTGCCATTTTGGCTTTGAAACAATCAACAAAGTATTCGATTCATTTTGAACACACAGCTCGTGCGGCACACTGCTCACTCTGAACACACAGCTCATAACACAGTATTCTGTTCACTTTGAACACACAGCTCAAGCAGCACACTGCTCACTCTGAACATACAGCTCACTCTGAACATACGGGATGCAATGACAGAGCTTGCAGAAGTTGAGACAAACTCAAATGCCCGACATTTTCCCTCTTTTCTTTTGCTTTGCAGCCTAGAACCCGTACAGCTTCAGATAGGTCCTGGTTCTTCTGTTCTCAAATGACCTGGGTTGAACCCTGCAGTTTTATGAAAGAACAAATCCTATTTTGCACAAATGTGGAGAATGTCACAGCACTCTGAGTACAAAACGATTTACTTTTTGAAATCGAGAAAAGGGTTCTCAATCGGGTATTGAGCCTACAACTGACCACAACCAAAACGACTCAAAATGGAAAACAAAGGTAAAACAACCTAAACACATCTATTGACACTCGAAGCGACTTAAAACAAGAATCGAGACAGACAAAACAAAACACAAGACTCAAATGTGCACAGGGAGGTTGTTTCTCCGGGTATTATTTCCCACCCTTTCTTATTTGTGATTCTCACATCACTCGGCCCTCAGGCTCTAATTTTTTTTTCTGAAAAAGCCCTTTTCCTCACTTTTTCTCTCAACACACATCTCTCTGTTCTTCAATCTCTCATTTTAATCCCTCCCCTGGGTGGTTGATAGATAAACAAGAAGTTGCGGGCTCTTGCCCTTAGCATTCTGCTAGATTCTTTCTCTTCTGCTCACAACAGTGAACTTTCCCCCAGAAGGGTTGCGCTACAACTGAGTGTGTAGCCAATCTACAACTGACATCGGTTGATGATGCACTCCAGGGGAGTTTGGACGTGATCAGATGTGTCCAAACAATGGAGTAGAATATCCTGATCCATTCCAGTTCGTGCCTCGCACTTTGCTTGATACCTCGCTGCTTGGAGGGTGAGAGAGCTTTCTGCCCTTTTGCTGTTAGCTTCAGTTATGCCCTTTTCTGGCAAGTGTAGTGCCCTTTCTGGCAAGTATGTTGACAATGGGGAAAAGACAGAACACCTGACTTGACTGTGCCCCTAGTTCATCATTTTGACCATATTTTTTTTTTTTTTTTTTTTTGGCTTTCTACTAAAACAATTTTGACCAGTATGAGAGTTAGATTAACACACTTGTTCAACTTTTTTATTTTGAAAATCATGCAAGTTAGGCTATGAGCACTGAAAATTTTCCTTTTTCTGGGTCCAAGATATGGTCCAGTTTTGGAAAAATGGAATAATTTTCGAGAAAATTAGTCAACCTCAGTAAAAATTCTCAAAAACTGTTTTTGCAAACGGCCACTGCTCAATGAGCACAGAACTTACTCTTGAGATGCACAACCTCAGATTCAGGCACTGTATGGCAATGGAAAATTGCCCCTTGTTTGACCGCAGCACATTGTATGGCAACGGAAAGTTGCCCCTTGTTTGAATAGCACCACAACACACTGTATGGCAACGGAAAGTTGCCCCTTGTTTGGATAGCGCCACAGCATACTGTAATCAGTCCTCAAAGTGACAATCACAACCGAATTCTTGGATACAGAGAAGACAAAGATGATCAGAACCATTCCATGGACACAGTCAATTTGGAGTGTTTATGACTGGACTTCAGAATGAAGTTGCCTACGTATCCCAAACATGGGAATGAAGCCTTACGTAGTTCCGGTAAGGTACACTCGTGTATTAACCCTCACCTTTTACGCTCTGACTTTTGCCAAGGCCGCCCCTCCGAGTTTTCAACTTTGTGAGCTTTGTTTTTCTTTTCTTTTCTTCTTTTCATTTCTTTTTTGTTCTTTTTTCATTCTTTGCATTTTTCTCTTCTTTTTTTATTCATTTTCTGCATTTTTCTATTTTTGTTCTTTTTCTTTTCTTTTCATTTGCTCTAACTTTTGCCTGGGTCGCCCTTCCGGGTTTTCGGCCCAGCTAGCCTCTCAAGGGTAAAAGTATAGCTTTGTCCATGCTAAATGGTTTTAGGGTCTCGAAGCCATCCGAATCTAGGAGAATGGCTGCTGTCTGCTGATGATGTAAAAGTTCATCCAATGGGGGCTGAATTTGTCCCTAGTGTTATGGATAGGAACTCGGTTGTTCTTCAACAAAACTTTCTTCTTTCTTTCCTTCTGGGATTTGGTATTCTTGCCAGTCTTCCCTGGTTTGCAGAAAAGACTCATCTTTGACTCTTCGAGCGCATCTGACATTTTTACCCCTAATTCAAGGACTGCTTCGAATCTGGCCACACATGCCTTACGTTGTAGTTGATGGTTGAACATTCTGAATCTAAGTTCAATGGTTTGAAAGTAAGGGGGTCGAGTCTCGAGGCTGAGAGCGATCCTAAGCTGCATAATCTCAAGAGCGATTCCACACAGGTCTTCGCAGGACGGCGCAAAACATTTTTTGAAATCTTTTAAGAAAGCGACTTATCGCTCACGCTGAAGACAATGTAGAACCAATCTGGATCAAGCTAGGATCCTTCCTAGTACTCACATTAACAAACATGATCTCATTCATTAAGGGCTTAGCATGCCTCTCTTCCTCTCGATTGATCAAATTTTTACAAATCTCGAGGAATTCCTTCCTCTTTGTTTTCACCACAGTGTTCAAAAGGTTTTGAAAAACTTAGGTCAATACAATGACTTAAAGGCACAGAAGAAGTAGGTGAAAATGCACTGTCGTTTCGTTCGAACTTCTGGCACAACTGGTGCAAGGCAGGAGCAAACACAAGAGTGTGAAAATTACTGTTGTTCCATTCAAAATCTGTTGGCACAACCGGCTCCAAGGCAGAAATAGACTCAAAAGAAAGCAAAAAGACAAACACAAAACAAAATAGTGATGTCCAACGGAACACCCCTGAAATCACCCGACTCCTATGCAACAGGACTGACCCGATAGAACAAGACAGACCCAACTGACATAGTACAAAAAGACTGACTATATATAAGACAACAAAACTGACTGAATACCCAAGTCAGAAAGCACAAAAAACCAGCATTCGCAAATGCTCAAAACAGTTCGTGCCATACGCCACATCTGAAGTAAACTGAGTGTCGCCCGCAGGTGGTTTATTCCCTGATCACATCACATTATCCTCCTGATTCACTGATCCAGTGACAATAGACTTCGCTGAACTTAGAGGGAGGACAACTCCGTTGTCAAACAAATCCTATGCCTCGTGGCGAAGATGGGAGCAGTTGTCAGTTGTATGACTAGTCTGTTGATGGTACGCACAGTACTGGGTAGCATCATGGCTAGTTGGAAAACAACTAGGGAGAGGTCGAGGCTCGAGGGGTTTAAGATGCCCCTTTTCAGCAAGGATCTGAAGCGCCTTGGACAAAGGCATGTAGAGGGCATGGAAGACCCTACGACCTCAGGGTAAATACTTCGAGGTTTGCGGATTTTTGCTGGACGCACTAGCAAAAGCGTCGGTAGGTGCTGACTTGGTTTTTTCATCTTTTCTGGGTGCAGGTTAGGGTTAGAAGGAACGGTTCCGGTACGACGATTCTTATCCCGATTTTCCCCTTGGCTTAAACTGCTCTCACTCTGAGTGGGGAAAGTGTCATCCATAGTTTTTACAACAACAGCAAGCACTTGCTGTCTATTCAGTCCTCCGGCTTTTAAAGCCTCAACAGCCCATAGGAGTTGTTCATAGGGATCAGTGTTCACCTTCACCTTGTCCTTACCACTTGCCTCAGCTTGGTAGAAGGTTTGGGTTGCTACATCAGAGCGGAGCCCCGTTGTTGCCGACATGCCATTGCCGGAACTTGGGATGGCATCAGGTTGGCTGAGCCTAATCACAATTTGCCCCAATAGCGAGGGCTCTTCCGGCATGAAATTCCCGGCATACGATACAGTCGGTGGCGGAGCCGACATTTCGTAGGCTAAATCAGCCATAGATCTCTGGAGATCGCCAATCATTCCCATCAACTCAAAAGTGGTGGCCTCACGGGTTTGAAATAGCTGGGGTTCCCAGATTGGACGTGCGGCCGGTGACCTAGGCGGTTGCTGCATTTCAACATCAATTTCACCCTGCATGGTGGTTCCTTGGTTTAGTGCCGCTACTGTGACTACAATTTCTTCCAAATTCTGTGTCATCATGAGTCTGTTGAATAGAACAGAGGTGATGTAACTGGTGGCTGATGGATCTGACGAACCGGCAAGCCTAGACTGGCCCCTTTCTGCCTTGCCTCAGCGAAGGAGAACACTGGTTGCTCTGAACCGAATCTCTGAATTGAAAGAGAAAACAGGCAGCATCTCAGCCCAATTTCACCAGAACAGACATAAGCATAGCTGAATAACCGTATTCGACCACTGATCACCGTTCCCAAATTCACTGCCCCGAAACTGAATCTGATACCCACAGATATAACTGATTCTCAAAACACTAATGCCCTCAGGCCTGATACTCAAACTTGCAAATTGATACGTGCATTCCCTGTAGAGGCACACTTTAAAAGCACATAATCAAGCAAATGAGAGCCAAAACACCCCTATGTTGGGGTAGGGTTTCCCTGTCCTATTTTGTCAGGAGCTAGGGTTTCACTACGCACACAGCGGTTTCAAACAACCTATAATCGGGTAAGCAACCTGTCCTAACTTGGAATAGTCACTATGGGTTCCAAATATGCACTAGGTCGAATGGTCAAAAAAAGGGTGCCCCGGTGAAAACCGAGGTTTGTGTTCCCGTCGTGGCAGAGCCCACAACCGGTCAGCCTTATGGCACGCTTCTCAAAGCGGGCCTCCGGCAAACCATTCAGGAATAGCATACGGCAAACACGGTGTCTTAGGCGCACCAATGCAAATGCAATGCAAAGAAACACATAAGTGAAACCAAAACAAGATATCATGAGTTCGAGTCAAGTTCTCTAAGTTCCCCAGCAAAGTCGCCAGAAACTGAAGATGCGCCCTTGGGGCTTTGCTACTACAGTTCGGACTCAAATGTCACGGTTCTGAATCTAATCCCGCAAAGTGCAATGTGAGACCGATAAATCACCAAAGAGTCCAAATCCGACAAATTGCTTTGGAAAACTGATTTTTATGAAAGAAGTGTCAAACATGGACTGCTTTGCTAGATACAGAGTCGCCACCTAAATATTTATTTTGGGGGAATTTAGGAAGCCCTAACTTGTTGCCTAAGGCCACGTGTCCGTCATCACCAAAGTTGCCTCGGCTTAGGAACTTGGGTACGATTGGGGAAGGTCATCTATGAGCACCCCCGCTCGCCCGATCAAAGATCGGCCTGTACTAAACATGATATCTTGTTTTTAAAAACACATGCGTTATTATTCCGGTTATTAGCTGGAATTACTATGTGATGCGCACAACACACAAGTATAGACTAGATCGTCTAATTTGGAACAAAGCATCGCATATCCGTTTGTTTGGAAATGGTTTGAAGTTTTGCTACTCGCAAGTAGGCTAAAACACGAATTTCAATGAATCATTCCAATTTAAGTAATCCAACCTTCACCCACAGGCATTCAGGCAATTATAACACATAAGCAAATAGCCTCATGGCAAGCATGCTATCATGGCAACACTTACATACATGCAAGATGCTAAAGCGAAACACTCACAGTGTACTCTGAGCCAAAACAAGAAACTAGTTAGAAATCATGCATGATTCTAGTTCATGTCAAAATAGCTAATGCATCGCATGCAAAGTGTAACTAGAATAGGCCCGGCTAATCTAAAATGGCAAATGAGATGCGACAATTCGATACATGTATTCGAGTAGGAATTGAAATTCAATGTAGTTAGTATGATGCGCCGAGCCCGGTGCATGCAATACAGATGAATGGTGCAAACATGCATAGCATAAGGATGCTAATTGAAATATGCCCTAGAACTAACCATTGAAAGCAGGTAAGTAAAAGGGAGAAAGACGTGGGGTTGGAAGACATTCACACACGCACGCACACTTATTACAAAATTTGCCCTCTCGACGGAGGGTTCGAAAGAATAATACAAATTAACTAATTAACTAACTAACAAGCTAATTAATTAATTACACAACCAAATCGAAATAACTAGCTACAACTAAGTTATTAAAACACTGAAATGGTCTCAAGACAATGGATGAATGCATGCTCGGACGGCTTCACTCGGAAATCCATCGCCATGCTACATGTTGCCTCTGTCTGCACTGCTCTGCACCTCTGGAAACTATGCCAACTTCTGTGACACTTTTGAACTACCTTGGGGACATGCTGAGGGTCCATCGGCCAAGAGATAGGGCCATCGGCCAAGGAAAACTAGTCACAAACCAAAGCTAAGGCTCTCGGCCAACAATTTGTAGCCGGCCGGCACTGAAGATGGCCGACCGGCCATCTCTTCCCGCTGAATGCTGTTTTGCTGCAGCAGAGGACAAACAGAGCATGGCAATACATTTGCAAGACAATGTGTACACAACCACCCTCCCTACCATGTTATGAACTCAAGGTAGTATAGTCCTCTACCCTCGGACTACCAATCATGCATTTCGATGCATAATGGCCAAAGGAGCTGAATGTGCAATTTATATCGAATTAAATGCAAATAAACATATAAGGGGCCACAACCTTTGTCATGGTTGATCAAGAGGCAAGGGATGCAATCATGCAAGCAAAACTAATGCAACATGAAGTATGTCAAGGACAATGCCATACAAGGCTAATGGTAATAAGCATGCCAAATGCAATGCAACCTAAACAAGCATGCAAACATGCAAGGCATGTGACAACATTCAAGGATAGGCAAGCATGTAACAACAAGTATGGCAAGCATGCAACAACATGCAAGGGACAATACATGCAAACATGCAAAGCAACTTAACCAAAGGGGCATGCCAAATGCGATATAACTCAAGCATGCAACAACATTCAAGGCAAGCATGCAACAAAATGCAATAATGGTCTTAAACCAAAATGGACAGCTCTCAAATAGGTCCAAATCAGTGGCCAAAATGCAATGGAAATGAGGACAAAAACACATACAAACATGCATGCCAATTGGCCTAACAGTTAAGCATAGTAGAACAACTCTTAAGCACCCTCAGGAGAGGATGAATATGGACATGTGACAAACATGTTAAGCTCTGAAATCATGTTAGGAGAGGTGCCAAACCGACCAAAATACATAAGCAAAGCATGCAAGAAAGCTTAAAGCTTGAAACTAGCCAAAGGGTTCAAATCATGGCTATACAAAGCAAGCCCCAAAGGGCCAAGAGGACCTAAAATAGTCCTAAGGCAGGTCCAAACAAGACCGAAAGCAAGCTCAAAACTAGCCAACACAAGCTAGAACACAACGCCAAAACATGAGGCATGCAAGGTTATCAAAGAGGGTGTTACACTACACCTAACAAAACCAAACATGGCATGATTTGAGAAATGAAAAACAGAGTTATGGCATGTTAGAATGAGCCCAAAAACCCACTTAGATGGCATCCCAAAGGCCTAAACATGATGGCATACGCAATGACACATTCATGAGGCATAAAACACAAACCCTTTAATGCATTAAAAGAGTGATAAGTGCAAGCATGTGAGCATGAAACATGGACTGAAATATCATAACAAATGATGCAAAATCATTGAAATGAGCCAAGTAATGCATGCTAGGGACTTGGACACTTAAGGCTAACAAGCTAGATTGCATGGTAGCTATACAAAGCATGGCAAATATGTTCAAAACAATGGAAAACAGAGCTTTAGCATGTTAAAACAAGGCTAAAAGCTTCATGGAGTTGAGCCAAAATCATGCTAGAATAACATGTTACAACATGATGCATATTAAGGCAAATGAGGGGATTGCAAGGTAAGTACATGAAGCATGTAAGAGGCCATCAAACCAACTCAAAATAGAGGCGTATTATGGCAAAACAAAGCCTAATACATGCTGAAATGAAGCTAAAACAAGCTAAGCAAACAAGCCACCAACATAAGCCATTTATGCAAGCATTCAAGACAACAAGGAAAGGGGACCCTCTCCTATTTAAGACCTCAAAATCGCCTTTCCACCACTGAAAATCCTCTGGATTTCAGTGGTAGAAAGGTCATGCAAAGCTAAGAACAAAGGCCAAAATGGATGGCCTAAAACAAGGCCTTGGAGGGGGTAAACTACCCCAAACCAAAGAAGGACATTAAACAAAGTTCTAAAGCAAGTAAAAATAGAACTTTTATCAGTTATAAGTTAAGGTCAAAACAACATGCAAGATAGGCTAAAAGCTTAAGCAAGAAGCGGGTATCTAAAGTAAGAATGCTCACCCTTGAAGAACACCTTCAAGAACACAACACCAGCACCTTTCTCTGACCAAAAATAGCTCAAGAACCCTAACACCAACTCCCTAATGCCTCGGCAACCAAGGATAGTGTAGTGCTAGCTGTTTGTGTGCAATAGTAAGACAAAATCACACTTTAGGTCACAAATACACACACAAATGATAAAGATAGGGAGATATGGAGATAAGGAGATATAGAGATAGAGAGATACAACTTCTTCTAACCCTAATTTTTAGAACCCTCTGAGAAGGGAGGAGGGCCTCCCCTCTTATAGAAATCCAATTTGCAAAGCTTCTTGGAGAAGCTAAGCAAAGGGAAAATCCCTCCATACGTATGGAGGGGGTCAATTGTGGATGCCAGCTGTGCCAACTGGCACAAAATATTTGCATAAAGCAGATGAACAAGGTTCGGCCACCAAAAATGGCCAATCGACCAACATAAGTGCTGGCCGACCAAATATAGTGCCAATCGGCCAATACTTTTGGCCGATGGAAAGAAAACAGGGCCGATGGCTTCAAGACTTGGCCGGTGGGTTGAGGGTATGGCAAACAAGCCATCCTCTTCCCTTAGAAGAAAAAACACAAGTGCTTGGTCCACAACCAAGCACAAAACTAACAAGTTGAGAGATCTTGAGGCAAGGCGTGTAGCCGAGACCTCCAAGAACTCAAAACAAACACGAGCATGGATGATCATCGAGTGTTCAAACGATGAAGTCAAAGTCTTGAGGACGGTAAAAAATGGGGTGTCTACATAAGGCTAACCGGTTGCGGGCTCTGCCATGATGGGAACACAAACCTTGGATCTGGGTCACCGCTGTACCGTTTGGTCCTCCTTCCACTTCTCGATGTTAGGAGCGAGAGGTATATTAGGTGGTCTTGCTGAGGCACCCTTTTTGACCATTTGACCTAGTTGCATATCAGAAGCCTTAGAGACTGTTCCAAACTAGGACAAGTTGCCCACCCGAATACAAGATTTTATGAAACTACATGTGTGCATAGTGAAACCCTAGCTCCTGACAAAATAGGATAGGGAAACTCTACCTTACTATAGGGGTGTTTTGGCTCTTACTTGCTTGATATGTGCTGTTAGGGTGTGTCTCTACAAGATTGTATGTATCAGTTGCAAGTCTGGGTATCAGTCTGAGGACATCAGTGTTTGAGGGTATCAGTTTTGAGGCAGAATGTTTGGGGGCCCAAATCAGTGTTTGAGTACAGATTGTCCAGCTTATGATCTCGACTGTGTGTTGCCTTTATCTAAGCCGATATGCTGTCCATTTTCTGATTGTTGTTCTTTTTCTTTTTTTTTTTTTTGCTTTATTTTTCTTTTTGCATGGTAGTGTTTCATCATTGCTTCCGACGAGGCAGATACCCCCCGAGCACTCTGGACCAAAGGTAGAAGGCTTCACAGATCTGAGGATCTTATTGACGGACAACCAGTGTTTGCTTCATTACCCCCGGTTACAAGACGGAGGGCAGTCAGGCATAGAGTACCAGTACAGCAGTCGCTAGTTCAGCAGTCATTGTCTACCCCACCTGTGCGCAGTTGGGCTAAGATTTCTGTTTCTACCACAGAGAGAGAATATACACTTGTTCAGACAGATCAGCACTTTACAGACAGTATGGAGGAAATGATGCGTCAACTCCAACAGACCATGGAGGCCATGCAGCGAGATGCTGCTCGCCAAGCGGAGGTTACTGCTCGTCAGACAGAGGTTGTAGCCCAGCAAGCAGAACTAATTGTTAGGCTTCAACAACAGCAGTAACCACAACAAGCCGGAGCTTCTGCTTTGCACCCACCTCCACCTAGGGTTCCAACACCTGGGGAAACAGCTAACGTCCAGGAGAATACGGACGTCCCAACAGGGCCAGTCCCCCCTCAGATTTCTAAAGCACCGGCCTTCCCAACTGACACGCCGTTCAAATTTGAGGTTGATCCTACTGCTTTGAAAGTAAGCAAGCTTGAAAAGCTGTTTAAATGATCTCAAGGAGTTAACTCGATCCTGTACATAGAGGATGACTATACAGATTCGGCGGTGACATTGCTGGATAGGTTCAAAATGCCTCACATAGATCGCTTCAATGGTTCAGGCAATCCTATGGTCCATCTGAGGCTGTTCTCAGATATTCTGCACCCGATGGGCTTGACTAGACTCCAGAAACTATCTCTCTTCGGTTGGACCCTGTCGGGTATTGTGGCCATCTAGTATGCCAAGCTGGAGGATTCAGTGAAAAGGAGCTGGGAGGAGATGGCCGACGCCTTCATCGCCCAATATGCTTACAACACCCAAATTGAGGTCACGACTCTTGATCTCGAGGCGACCCGGCAGGAGCCAAAAGAAGGCTTCTCTGACTTTGTCACTCGATGGAGGGCCAAGGCCTCCATGATGATAACTCGGCCACCCGAAAAGGATCAGATAAGAATGGTTGTTTGCAACCTGCAACCTAAGCTGATGCAGAAGATGATTGTCTTACCGCTCCCCACCTTTGCTGACTTGCATGAGATAGGGGTATAGATAAAAGGTGCTATGAAGCAAGGTCTGATTGACCAGGAAAAAGAGCAGCCCAAGAGGGCATTTACACGCGGTTCGAATGCAGCTACAAGTAGCAATGCAGCCGCAAGAACTTCTGACGTCGGCATGGTCACCGCCACGCCAAAAACAGCCACACCCTTCACCGGCACATCTGGAGCCACCATACAACCTGCAAAGTACCCACCTCGGGGCCAGAGGACTTTTACCCCGCTTTATATGTCTCTATCCAAAGCCTTGGGGGTCCTGATTAGAAAAGGGCATCTGAAGCCCCTGGATCCACGCCCACTACCAAATCCCCTCCTCCAACACATAACCCTGCCAAATATTGTGCCTTTCACCAATAGCACGATCATGACACCGACCTCTGCTTCAGACTCCGTCATGAGATCCAAGATCTCATTGACAACAAGGTGATTGCGCCTCCCGAGAAGCCAAATGTCACCACTAACCGTCTTCCACCACATAACAACCCCCCTCCTCCACCCAGGCAAATAAACCTGATTCAAACCACGACCGTTCCATACGACCCTAGCATATACATCACTCCCTCCCACTTACCCAAGCAACGCTATTCATTCTAGAAAGCACAAACTTGTGCATGATGAGCACGTCATTAACCCAACCCAAGCCAGTGGTGGTGACTGTCGAAGACAAAGCTAGGGTGACCTTGGAGGAGAATGGGAATATTGGTTCAAAACCTGAGGGATCTGAGAGCTTAACTGCGGAAGCATACAACCCTTGCTGCTACATCATGCCAACGAGCCAGGCTAAGCCGAGGGTGGAGTTGTCAACTGCGATGGAGATACATGTTGTCTGGGAGGACTGGCCGAGTCAGGGGCTGGATAATTTAGCGGAGCTGGAGGAGGACATTGCTAATCTGCAGTTCTTTAATGAGCAGGACCTCGGGGACGTGAGCATCAACTGGTTTGACCTGAATAGATCTGCAGATAATAAAGGGTGGCTCAGTGACGAGCTGGATGTTGATGAGGGATCTCAGCCAACCCAAGGACAGTCAGAAATAGGAACATCTGCAACGGCCAGATCGGTCGAGAACCAGGGGAAATTGCTGGAGAGCACCGGTACGGAGAATTTTGCTCGGGAATTGGGCAGTTTGTGTACAGCTAACATGGAACAGGAAGCCGCGCTAAAACGGTTTGAACAAGAGAGAATCGAGAATGATGACAAGGCTAGAAAAACCAAAGGTCCTGTGGGGACAGAATCTGTTGAGAACATGGGAACAGCTACAGCGGAACAGGGCAATTGTTTGTCGGTTGCCGAGGGGATGTGGTGGGAAGACGATGATTTGCGTCTTGCCCATACTGATGAGGACTGGGGTCAGAATCAACCAGATGATACTTGGTACACCGAGGAGGTCGACCATATGACTCAGAGTGGGCGGTACTTTAAGCTCCCACACTTGGACCAGCCAGAGACATCAGGGAAAGACAAGGAAGTAGAAAGGCAGAAAGAGAAACTACTAGAGGAGGAAGTTGTACTGAAGCAGCTGAAGAAAATTCCAGCAAACATCTCCATCTGGGGACTACTGATGGCCTCGTGGATTCATAGACAAGCCGTCCTGTCAACCATGGACATTGCTAGGCTTTCGATTGATATAATGCCCCAGCAATTGGTGGGATTAGTGTTCCCAGGTGGCGCTTCACTGACTTTAACCTTCACAGACAAAGAACTACCATCCGAGGGCTCTGAACATAACATGTCGTTATATATCTCTGTGGAGTGTAAGGAAAAATGGATACCAGTTGTCCTAGTTGATACGGGATCTGCAATCAATGTATGTCCGTCGCGAATGGCGTATGCCATTGGTTTGAAGCCGGCATATTTCGCACCAACAGCCCAGGTAATTCGGGCCTATGATAACACAAGTCGGGAGGTGATGGGGACAGTACAGATCAAAACTCAAGTCAGCCCAGCGCAGCAGGACATTGAGCTCCATGTCTTGGATGTTCCAGCCACCTTCAATCTACTCCTTGGACAGTCGTGGCTGCACTAGGTAAGAGTTGTCTCTTCCACTTTACACCAGATGTTGAAGTACCCCCATGGTAAGGGGGTAGCAATTGTTTTTGGAAACTCTTCAATACATCCTCCGCCGGAGGTCTCTACACCGGTCTTGGAAATTGAACATGGTGTGGAGGATGTCTTTTTGTCGGGATTCACCTTGGCTGATGCTCGGGCAGTACAGGATATGCTGGCTATTGATGAGGGACTGTATGTCAGTGCGCAATCTGTCTACCTCATGAACAAGCTTCAACACATGCCCGGAATGAGATTGGGACGGAGTGGCCGGAAGGGCATCGCTGCATTGGCCGAAATGCCACACAACCCGTATACCTTCGGTTTTGGTTACTCGCCTACCAAAGAGGATTAGGCAAGGAAGGGAAGGGAAATGGCTGAAAAAGCCAAGGCTAAGCAAGCCGAGAAGCACTACGAGCTAGTGCATAGACCTATCCAAGGAACCCTGAATGGACGCTTTGTCCCGGAGGGGAAAGATTTCCCGTTTTACGGTTTTCTAGAGCCATGGTTGAATTCGGAGAGGCGGCGTTTGCCCAGCTTCGAGATGTTTTTTGACTTACAGTTGCCAGGGGATGAAGTTGTGAAAGAGCAGACTGACCCACCAGCTGTGGCTGAGCAGTGCAAAGAGGATGAGTCCGAGGGCACAGAACTTGAGATAGGAGCAGAACTGGCTTGTCTCCTCTCAGATCCTCAGATCACACCGGAGTGCTTGGGGGATGACTTCTCTGTTTCCATAATTGGAGATCAAATGGCTGTGGGCCCTTCTTCTGGCATTCTGGACATGTCCATCGCACCCTCCTTAGTTTGGCAATACAAGGAAGGCTTATTGTCAAGCAGTTCTGGGTCAGGTAGTGAACCAGAATCTGATTCCACAGAGTCTGTGGAGTCGGAATCAGATTCTAGTTCTTCTGAGTTAGAGTCTGGTATTCCTGGGGTTGATAACCCGGATACCGTTGTCTTGTCCAGGTTGTCTTTTTCATTTTCTTTTGAGTCGGTTGTAACCAAAGAATCAGACGAACTGGAAGTTATTAATGAGAATGGTACCGATGTGGCTTCTAAGTACTTTTCTGTGCCTTTAGTTTATTGCATTAATCAGGATTTTCAAAACTTTGATGAAAACGACGAGGAAGAAATTCCTCTAGTTTTGAAACATTTGATTGATCAAGAGTAGGAGAGGTTTTGTCACGACCCAAACAAGCCCCTATGGGTTTAGCACCGTAACCGGCGAGCAATCCGTGATTACCGAAGGCCTGCTTAATAGTAAGACAGTATTACAGAGTATAAGGGCATGGCGGAAGCCAAAACAGTAATTAAGCAATGTCCAATGAGCTGTGACAGTCTGTATGCAAAAAAAACTTTTCATAACATATATACTATCAGTACCAAAATAGTATGCACAGTATTTACAATCATCCAGGTCAGGGACTTAATCCCTATTAAGATAGTACAGTACAGTGCTATCAGTCAATGCAGTCTTACAAAACAGATACAGAGACAGATGGGGGAAACTAAAACACCCCAAAGCCATAGCTTGAATGGGCTCGGAACCTCACAGTGAGGCACAGTGGTTGGCTTTGACAAAAGGGAGTCTAACCCACGCTCCTAGCTCCGGTCTGGTGCCTGGACACCTACATATATATATATAAACAGTGAGCTAAAGCCCAGTGAATAACATAATGCGTAAAGAGGTTAAGAATGAATGTCCTTTCGCTATTGAAAATAGTCAATTGATTCAGTATATCAGTCCTTCAGTCATAACAGTCATATGTGGTACATCCATTAGCAGAACAGTACAGTAAACAGTAGGTCTTGAAAGACCGAGCAGTCAATGATGGCCATCATAACAGTAAACAGAAGTTCCAAGAAAGAAACTAACAGAGATCTCTGTAACAGTAGCAGTAACAGTAACAGTAGTTGCTATGGATGCCACAATACAGTTCAGAATAGAGGACATACATTTATTCAATTAACAGTATCAATTCAGAAACAATACAGTTTAACCATTCAGAAGATATTCATATTTGAACATATCTTTACACAGTTGTTACTCACAGAGTTCTGGGCTACAGATAAGCTAGAGCGTCCTCGGATGCCAACCCTACACAGTTTACAGGATGAACACACACTAAGTTCACATTCGGGAATCAAAGACTTAATCCCTACTTAGACTCGGTGCGGTTCTACATCTGTATCCTCATTAAGATGCCTTAAACTAGGCCTAAGAATGCCTAGGATGAAATGAGGATGCAAAGATGCACTTTAAAAACATTTTCAGAATTTTCAGAAAAACAGGATCCCGCTCAAGCGTGTATTTACCCGCTCGAGCGTACATGCAGACAAAGGTTCCCCGCTCGAGCGTCACTTTCCCCGCTCGAGCGTACTGCAAAACATGGCAAAAGTACTGGATGTGTGAAAATCACGCTCGATGGCCGCCCGACACCCGCTCGAGCGTATGACACAAGACCCCGCTTGAGCATGCATTTCCCCGCTCGAGTGGACTGCAAAACAATGCAAAGTGCTGGGAGCACGAATTTCATGCTCGAGCGCCAGTTTCCCCGCTCAAGCGTGAGTCCAAATTCTGGAAATTCCAGATTTGAACCTCAAGCTCAAAACCAAGTTCAAATGCCTCTAATTCGATCCTCTTGGGCTAACTTTCTAGAAAACACTTCAAAACTCATAATATAACATGTTCCAAAGCTCAATTTGAGAAATCAAAGCCCAAAGGTAGTTCAATTTAAATCCAATTTCAAACAACACTTCAAGAACATGATGAATGTGTAACATGCATGAATTCAACAACTATCAAGCCTCAAGTACATGCTCAAATGAGCCAATTTCTCCATAAACAAGATGAATTCATGGTCCAATGCAAAAATATGAACATGCATGTGGAATTTCATGAACAATACTCTTCAAAACTCAAGGATGGCAACATGCATGCATGATATATGCTATAATTCAACATTACAAGACCAAATCTTGACTTTAAACTCTAATATGACAAGAGCCATGCAAGAACTAACTTTACACATTTCAATTAAATATGCCATAAAATCACATAAATTATGATTAATACATATCACTAATCAATTTCAGATTCGGCCGCCGATAAGGCCTTCAATTTACAGTTCAAAGCATAAAACATGGACAGATAATTTAACAGTCAAACAGATAGAAATGCATTTAAATTAGTACATTCAATCAGTCAGTTCAGTATTTCAGTCGATTCAATTACTTATCATAATCAGTCTCAGTTTAGCAGTAGTCAGTGGTTAACTAGTAATTAGTGGTTAATCAGTAAACAGTGGTGAGGGTTGTCATAGGTTTGTAAAACCTTTGGTTGATGAAATCACCTTGACTAATGTTGGTACTGAGAAGGATCCGCGGTTGGTCTAGATCGGGTCCA
Organism: Camellia japonica; assembly: GCA_030407325.1. Taxonomy (NCBI): domain Eukaryota; kingdom Viridiplantae; phylum Streptophyta; class Magnoliopsida; order Ericales; family Theaceae; genus Camellia; species Camellia japonica. The sequence continues at coordinate 26,004,310 of JAPPVO010000014.1, forward strand.
CGTTGTCTTCGGAGGAGTGCGATCGCTTAGTCGCTTTATTAAAAGATTTCAAAGATGGTGTTTACGTGGTCCTACGAAGACATGCCTGGAATCGATCCTGAGATCGTACAGCATCGGATCCCTCTTGACCTTGAGGCCTGACCCGTCAAGTAGAAGCTTCGGAGAATACGCCCGGATTGGGCTCTGAAAATCAAGGAAGAGGTCACCAAGCAGATTGATGCAGGGTTCTTGTTAGTATCTGAATATCCTACTTGGTTGGCCAACATAGTTCTGGTGCCAAAGAAAGATGGCAGAATTTGGGTATGTGTGGACTTCAGAGATCTGAACAAAGCCAGTCCGAAGGACGACTTTCCTCTGCCGCATATCGACGAATTGGTGGACTTTCACCGCTGGGCATGCACTGCTCTCGTTTATGGATGGATTTTTCGAGTACAACCAGATTCTGATGGCACTCGAAGATAGGGAGAAAACCACCTTCACTACCCCGTAGGAAACCTACTGCTATAGGGTGATGCCGTTCAGTTTGAAGAATGCTGGGGCTACTTATCAACGGGCTACAACTACGATCTTACACGATATGATCCACAAAGAGGTTGAGATGTATGTGGATGACATGATTGTCAAGTCCAAGGAAAGAGAAGGCCACTACACCGTGTAACAAGCCCGCGGGGGGACCTCGCTAGAGTTCGGACTCGATTTGTGTCACGGTTCTTAATCTGAACCAAAGAGTCCAAATCTGGCAAATCGTTTTGAGAAAACAGATTTTGAAAGTGCAAAACATGGACTGCTTCGCCAGATACAGAGTCGCCACCTAAATATTTTATTTTGGGAAATTTAGGAAACCCTGACTCGGTGCCAAAGGCCACGTGTCCGTCATCACCAAAGTTGCCTTGGCTCGGGAACTTGGGTACGATTGGGGAAGGTCAGCTATGAGCACCCCCTCTCGCCCGATCAAAGATCGGCCTTTACTAACCGTGATATCTTTTTTTGAAAGCATTATGTGTTCTTATTCCGGTTATTAGCCTAGAATTACTATGTTATGCGCGCAGCAAACAAGTATAGACCAAATCGCCTAAATTGGAACAAAACATTTCATGTTTGTTTTGAAAATGGTTTGCTACTCGCAAGTAGGCTAAAATGCAGATTTTGCCACCCTTAAGTGAGCTTTAGAAGAGATGGTTTTGCCACTGTTTAGTGGGCTTAAAACTCACAGTTTTAATGCATTATTCCAATTTAGGTAATTCAACCTCCATCCACAGGCATTCAAGCAGTTATATCACATAAGCAACTAGCCTCATGGTAATCATGCTGTCATGGCAACACTCACACGCATGCAAGGATGCTAAAGCAAAAGAACTTACAGAGTACTCCAAGCCAAAACAGAAACTAGTTAATAATCATATGCATGATCCTAGTTCATGTTTAAAATGGCTAATGCAACACATGCACAATGCAACTAAGATAGGCTCAGCTAATCTACAATAACATGTGAAATGCTACAACTAACACGTATTCAATTTGGAATTGAAATACAGATGCAGTTAGAATGATGCGCCGAGCCCGGTGCATGCAAAACAAATGAATGAATGCAAACATGCTATCATATTGTATGCTAATTTGAATATGCCCTAAACTAACCGTCGAAAGCTAGTAAATAAAAGGGAAGAAAGATGTGGGGTTGGAAGACATACACACACTCACGCACACTTATTACACAATTGCCCTCGCTCGGAGGGTCCGAAAGAATATACAGATTAATTAACCTACAAGCTAATTAATTATTACAGACCACTTAATTTAATTAACAAATTAATTAAGCTAAGGAAAGCAGTAAAAGGCCTCGAGAAGAGGGATGCACGCATGCTCGGATTGGCTTCGCCCGGAAATCCATTGCCATGACACATGTTGCCTCTATATTTCCCTGCTCTGCTCTTCTGAAAATTGCACAAACCCCAAGGTTGCTTCTCTGGACACCGTGGAACACCACCGGCTAGGAGGAATGGTCACCGGCCATGGGGAATGATCACCGGCCACAAATTGATCCACGGCCAACAATGGATGGCCGGTCGGCACTGAAATGGCCGGCCGGCCAAAACTTCCTGCAGAATCCTGTTTTGACAGCAGTAGAGGGCAAAACAAGGCATGGCAATGCATTTCAAGCAAATATGTACACCAACATGTCCTTTATCATGTTATGACTCAAAAGGACACGGTCCTTGATTCTCGGACCACCAATCGCGCATTTCAATGCGTGATGGCCCAAGGAAATCAAGTGTGCATTTTCAATGTGAAATGAAATGCACATAAACAAACAATGAGCTCAACCTCTATCATACTCAATTCAAGAGGCAAAGCATGCATGCCAAATGCAACCTAAGCATGCAATCTAAACATGCAACATGAACATGCAAGCAAGTAATGCACACTAGGCACACAACCTAAGCAAACAAGCATGCAAGGCATGAAACAAGGCAACAACATTTGAGCAACATGTCAAGCATGGACTTAAAGTAATTTGGGCAACTCTATTCTAGACCCAAAACAGTGGCTAAATGTCATGGAAATGGGGCCAAAACACATACAAGCATGCATGCACAAGGGCCTAAACATAGAGCATAGGCCATCAACTCTTCAAAGCATGAAAGGGATGGAAAATGCAAGTATGCAAGCATGGAACATGGACTGAAATACGGTTTCCAATGATGCCAAATCATGAGAATAAGCCAACTAAAGCATGCTAGTGACCCACATACTCAAGGCTAGTAAGCTAGAATACAAAGGAGCTATACAAAGCATGGCAAGGATGGCCTAAACAACCAAAAAAAGACCTTAAGCATGTTAAAACATGACCAAAAACTTCACAAAGCTAAGCCAAATATGCAAGCATGGTGGTCCAAATGCTAGATACATGTTAAGGCAATTTCATGGCATTACAAGACAAGTATGCAAAGCAAGCATGGTGTGTCTAAACCAAGTGAAAACAGAGGTAATACATGTCAAAATGCTACCAAATAACACTTAAGACATGGCCAACATGCACTTAAAAATGATGCTCACACATGAGGCTATAATGACATATATTGAAGACAATAAGGAGAGGGGATGGCCCTCTCCTTCTTAGGACCTTAAACCACCATCCTCACCACTGAAATCCCTCAATATTTCAGTGGTGAGGAGGCCCAAACAAGGTGGTCCCCAAGCTCACCAAAAATGCACAAAAAAGAGGCCAAACAAGGCCTAAGAGGGGGTAAATGACCCCAAACACAAAAGTTTCCTTAATGAAGTATCTTAAACACAAAAAAATAGAACTTTTTTATGTTATACACAAAACTCAAAACAGCAAGAAAGACAGGCTAAAAGCTTGTGCAAAAACGGGGAATAAAATAGGGTTAAAGGCTCACCCTTGTAGACCAACGAAACCAGCAGCTTCTTGGACAAAAAACCAGTCCCTTAGCCTCTAAAGATGGCTTCCAAGATCCTTAGGTTGATGATGGAGGTGTGTGCTTAGGAGTTGTGGTGCAAAGGGGCCAAGAATCACTCACTTTGGAACACTCTAACACATACAAATGTAGAGAGAGAGAGAGATATAGAGAGAGAGAGAGAGTGATATATATTCTATATATCAGATTTTTCCAACCCTTGAAAATGGTGGAGAGGCCCTCTATATATAGAGCAAGACAAGGTGCTAAGCTTCTTAGAGAAGCTAACACAAAAAGGGTCAAAGGGGGCAAGCTTCCAAGGAAGCTAAGCAAAGGGGTCAAGCTTCTCTTAGAAGCTTGACAAGGGTTCAAGCTTCTTGGAGAAGCTAAAACAAAAGGTGCAAAAGGTGCAAGCTTCTCTTGGAAGCTTAGAAGGGTTCAAGCTTCTTGGAGAAGCTTGGAGCAAAGGGTTCAGCTTCTTGGAGAAGCTTAGAACAAAGGTTCAAAAGGTTCAAGCTTCCTCAAAGAAGCTAAACCAAGGGTTCGAAAGGTTCAAGCTTCCTCAAGAAGCTAAAACCGAGGGTTCAAAAGGTTCAAGCTTCCTCAAGAAGCTAAAACAGGGGTTCAAAAGGGTCAAGCCTCCCTAGGAAGAGGTCTCGGCCAGAAAAAGGGGCCATCGGCCAAAACTATAGTCGGCCGGCCACACTGAATGCCGACCGGCCAATGGTATACTTCACCAATGGCCGGTAGCCTCAAAACACGGCCGGTGGCCTCAAACCACAGCCGGTGGGTGCCAGGGGTAGCTAAAAAGCTACTCTCTACCCGCAGAAACAAAACAGAAGTGTTTGGTGCGAAACCGAACACAGAAGAGTCGAGTTGAGAGGTCCTGAGGCAAGGCGCGTTGCCAAGGCTTGGGAACTCAAGACGAACACTAACATGGATGATCACCGAGTGTTCAAACGGTGACGTCCAAGTCTTGAGGACGGTCAAAAATGGGGTGTCTACACACCGCCATGAAGAAATTTTTCCAACAGATCAGGGAGCATCGGTTGCGACTGAATCCTCAGAAATGTACTTTTGGCATTACGGCAAGGAAAATGTTGGGGTTTTTTATTACACAAAGGGGCATCGAGGTCGATCCTTCCAAAATCAAGGCCATCTTAGAAATGCCACCATCAAGGACTAAAAAGGAGGTGTGAGGCTTTCTGGGTAAGGTGCAATTCATAAGACGGTTTATTGCAAAATTAACCTTGACTTGTGAACCACTATTTGGTCTCCTGAAGAAAGGAAAGAAGTTCCAATGGGATGACCGATGCCAAGTTGCCTTTGAGCAAATCAAGCACTATCCACAGAACCCACCGTGTTATCACCGCCAGGGCCGGGAAAACTGTTGATTCTATATCTATCAGTGACTGACACGACAATGGGCTGTATACTTGTGCAGGAATCTAAGGATAAAGTGGAGAAGGCTATCTACTACGTGAGCAAGAAAATGCTGGAATATGAGACCCGTTACACTCCGCTTGAGAAGGCTTGTTTGGCCTTGGTATGGGCTACCAGGAAGTTGAGGCACTACCTATTAGCTCACTCCGTAACTCTGGTTTCGAGATTAGATCCCACTAAATATCTTTTCGAGAAACCAACACTTACGAGTAGGCTAGCCGTTAGTTGCTTCTTCTCTCCGAATTCGATTTGAAGTACATGACTTGCAAGTCTGTGAAAGGAAGAGCGGTAGCGGAGTTCCTAGCCGATCACCCAGTAGAGGGAGAGGAAGTAGTAGAGTATCTGTTCCCGGACGAGGTCATTCTGCAGCTCGAAGAAGAGGTCTGGACTATGTACTTTGACGGAGCGTCGAACCAGTACGTGTATGGGATAGGGGTGTTGCTGATAGCACCCAACAATTCCCACATACCCTTAGCTTTCAAACTCCAGTTCGAGGTATTGAACAATGAAGCAGAGTATGAGGCATGTATCGCTGGCTTAAAAGCCGCCCTGGAATTAGAAGCAAAAAGGTTGGACGTCCTTGGAGACTCGAACCTGGTTGTGTCTCAAGCGAGAGGAGACTGGAAGGTTAAAGATGAAAGGATGAAAATCTATCACCAAACCCTGGATGTTCTAATTCCTAGGTTTGAGAAGTTAACCTTCACCCATCTATTAAGAGGGAGCAATAGGTTCGCAGACGCTTTATCAACTCTATCTTCTATGATAGACATCCCTTTGGGAGTCCGGATGTGTCCAATTATCATTGAACAGATGTATGTGCCGGCCTACGAGCTGATTGCTGCCATAGATGAAGTACAAGATGAAAACCCCTAGTATCATGAGATCTGGAACTTCTCAGAAAAGAAGGATTATCCGCCAGGGGCAAATGCCAAAGATAAGAGGGCTATACGAAGAATGGCTGCTCAGTTTATCATCTGTGGGGTAAATTGTACAAGAGGGGTCATCTTGGGATGCATAAACTGTGCGTTGATGTTGAAGACTCTAAGCGCCTGATGGAGGCCATCCACGGAGGAGAGTACGGAGCGCACATGAGCGGAGTAATGCTAGCTCGGAAAATTCTCAGACAAGGTTACTACTGGCCAACCATGGAGGAGGATTGTATTGGTTTTGTTCGGCGATGCCACAAATGCAAAATCCATGCAAATTGCATGAATATCCCGCCGTCGAAGCTGTACAACATGACTTCGCCATGGCCATTTTCAGTCTGGGGGATTGATGTTATTGGGGCAATTACTCCGAAGGGGTCGAACGGGCATGAGTACATCTTGGTGGCGATAGACTACTTTACGAAGTGGGTCAAGGCCCAATCTTACGCAGTGCTGAAGGCGTCACACGTAGCCAAGTTCATCAGGAACAACATCATCTGTCGCTATGGGGTCCCGAATGAGATTATTTTGGATAATGATTCCCACTTCAAGAAGGAAGTGATCAACTTGTTGGAGAAGTACAACATGGCTTTTCATAAGTCATCCACATATTGGCCGCAAACCAATGGAGCTGTTGAGGCCGCCAACAAGAACATCAAGCATATTCTGCAGAAGATGGTGTAAACCTATAGGGACTGGCCAGATAAGCTACCATTTGCTCTTTGGGGCTACCGGACATCAATTCGAACTTTTACTGGGGCAACTCCGTATTCTCTAGTTTACGGGATGGAGGCTGTTCTTCCAATTGAAGTTGAGGTTCCGTCGCTACGGGTTATGGCTGAGTGCCAGATAGTAGAGGCAGATTGGCAGCAGAGCAGGTTTGAGGAACTCGTGCTGTTCGACGAGAGAAGGCTGAAAGCACTGTATCAAGTCCAAGGTTATCAACGCAGAATTGCCCGGGCTTTCAACAAGAAGGTTAAGTCTAGGAATTTAAAAGAAGGGGATTTGGTACTTAAAGACAACCGAGCTCCCATCCATGACCCTAGGGGCAAGTTTAGACGTAATTGGACTGGTCTTTACATTATCAAGTCAATTTGGTCAGGTGGAGCTGTCGTTTTTATGGACTTAGATGGCCTTGAGTTCTCCCAACCGATCAACATGGACAAGTTAAAGAAATACTACCCCTGAGTGGCTCGCTAGGCCAAAAACCCGAAAGGGCAACCTAGGCAAAAGTCAGAGCACAAAAAAATTTGAAATAAGAAAAACTGAGCTCGCAAGGTTGAAAACCCAGAAAAGGCGGCATTGGCAAAAGTTAGAGCGCAAAAGGAGAGTGTTAAAACCTGAGTGAACCCGAACCGAACTACGTAAGGCTTGATTCCCATCTTTGGGATACGTAGGCAACTTCATTCTGAAGTCCAGCCATAAACATCTCCAAATCAACTGTGTCCATATGTTTGTTTTGGTCATCTTTGTCTTTTCTGCATCCAAGAGTTCGGTTGTAATCTCCAGTACAGTGCTATTCAGACATGGGGCAACTTTCCAGTTTCTAGATCCGAGGTTGTACATTTCAAGGATAGATCTCAGGCATGTCCAGTTGTGATCCATATCGAAAATGGTTTTGAAAAGTTTTAATAAAAGTTGATTTTGTTCAAATTAATCTTTTTACAACTTAGACCATTTCTGGACCATAATGGAAAATTTTCAGTACCCACAACCTTGAATTTCATTGATTTCAATATAGAGTTCTCTGACTCTTGATACAAATTGAAGTTGCTTTTTATTACATTCAAAAAGAAAAAAAAAACTTGAAAGTACAGATTAAAGCAATAAACTTGGGCATAGTCAGGTGTTCCTGCGTCCCCTCCTAAAGCTTGTGGAGGCTTCTAATACTAAAGTAGGCCCGGTTTGTGCCTTATCTTCAAGCCAAGCTATGCATTCACCAGAAAGGGCACAACTGAAAAGTGGGAGCGGGGACCAGAAGTTTCTTGTTCTCCATGCTGTGATATACCGAGCTAGCTGTGAGCCTTGGATCGGAAGCTGGATACTCTATCTCCTCTTCCGAGCAAGTCTGGTCATGCTCGAACTGACGTCGGATCCGAAATGGGAAATAGAGGACATAGTGCGTCAAGTTGACCAATTGAATGCCAGGCTGTCGAGCAGGCTGTAGCTCATCTCAGGCAGATCAAACTAGGGGCAGTGCCAAGCAATGTCAACAGCAGATCTGCTGCACATCCTGTGTAACCCTATTCTTACTATGCTAATTAGTCTTAATTGTGATTGTGATTAGGTGTTTGATATGATTGGTGTGCCATTTACATGAATATATATGTGGTTTTGAATTTCTATCTATTCACCGTAGGAAAATCTGTTTGACTTTCTGCTTTGGAATTTAAATTGAAGGCCCTATCGGCCACAGAAATCGAAATTGACTGCGCCATTGTGATTGGCGTAATTTTTAGAGCCTACGGTGAAATTTAATTAAAAATTGATTCAGATCAAATTAATTAGATTAAATTAACGAATGGTGCCCAATTATTTAATATTAACGAAATGTTTTGAGAGGGAGCTTTTAAAGGGCCATTACACACCCTCACTTTGTGTTCTTTTGAGCTCAACATCTGAAATTATGCTCTAGAGAGAGAGGGGAGCCGAAATTAGTGAGAAAGGAAGCTCAAGGAAGAGATTTGGCTAGGGAACTTGGTAATCTTGAAGCTACACTCAAGAATTAATCATAATTTGAAAGATTTGAGCCTCTAGGTAAGTAAATTCATGAGTTTAATACTGTAATTTTGTGAATTTAAAGTTGATTGATGATCAAGAACAAGAATTGTGTTATAAGTGATGGAATGAGTTGGTTTTGTTGAATGGAAGTCAATATACACATGCATGTAAGAATTGCTCGGAAATTGCATGTTTGAGCACAAAATGCATAATCCATGTGAGATTTTAGTTGAAGCTCATATTTTTGACCATCTCTTCATCATCTATTTTGACCACATGCATGTACCATCCATAAGAAAATGGGTTTGAAATACATGGAATTGTTTATGATGGAAACAAGTTTGGTGTAATTTGTAACATGCATGTAAGTAATTCATGGAATTGAGCTTCATAACGTTGTAATTGGTGTTTGTACCATGTTAGTACATGTATATGCGAAGTTTGAGCCATAATGTGCAAAATATGTTGATTTAAATGTTGAATTTGAGCTCAAGAACAATTCTGGATTTTCCAGAATTGGGATGTCCGCTCGAGCGGGAAGGTGCCGCTCGAGCAGGAAATACGTGCTCCCAGGACTTTTTGCAGACATGATGTCTGCTTGAGCGGGGAAGTTCATGCTCGAGCGGGGAGCTATGTAGAATGACCTTCAGCTCGAGTGTCCGAGTTCACGCTCGAGCGTAAAAATGAGGTAACCAGAACTTTTGCAGACCCAATGAGTCCGCTCGAGCAGGAAAGTCCACGCTCAAGCGGGGACCCCTGTTTCTAAAATTTTGTACATATTCTGTGTTTCATTTTCTGTTCTCTTTCACTTCTAAGTACTCTTAGGCATGCATTAAGCATTGTAAATGAGTTAAAAGGATAAGAATGAAGCCTAAAGAGGAATATGTGAACTAAGGTCAGATTGAATTGTTTGTAACCCATTGTGTTATGTAATGTGTAGGGTCGAGCTCCGGGGCAAATCATCCAGCCGATCACTGTGAGTATATCTTAATAAAGATATCTGAAGTATGTTGTTTGTCCAATTGCTTACTTCTATGTAAGTCTTATAAGTTCTTAATTTGAATGGTGGACAAATGTTTGCTATGAAAGAATGAATAGGCCAGAGGCCAGTCTGACATGAATGAAAGAATGAATGGGCCAAAGGCCAGTCTGACATGAATGAAAGAATGAATGGCCAAGGCCAGTCTGACATGAATGAAAGAATAAGTGGGCCAGAGGCCAGTCTGACATGAATAATAGAATGAATGGGCCAGAGGCCAGTCTGACATGAATAATGGAATGGTTGGGCCAAAGGCCAGTTTGACTATGAACGAAAGAATGGTTGGGCCAGAGGCCAGTTTGACATGAAAAAAAAATGGTAGGGCCAAAGGCTGTTTGACATGAATGGATTGGGCCCAAGGCCGTCTAATGTATGTTGTTCTAAGTATCTTCTTTATTTGATATTATTCACTAGGCTTTCTCTCACACTCATTTATGTGTTTGTAGGTGAGCCAAGAGAGGTCCAAACCCAGCCTCAGTGAAGTTTGTGTGGAACAACCAAGGTTTTGAAGAGTCAGCCCTTACGTCTCACGTACGAGACCTGTTCTCGCCCTTTTGCTAGTTGTTATATTTTGTCATGTTGGCGAACTTTGGTGTATGGTTGTATATAGTTTTGACTGGCTGACTTAGACTTGAATGATCCTATCCGTACAGAACTTTATGTTATTACATATTCAGATGTGAGTTATTAACATGTATAAGTAGGCTTGTTATGATGTGCCATATAAGCACAGCTCTATGGACAAAAAGTTTGAAATTGCTTCCGTTTGGCCCCCTTAACTCTGCTAAACATATGTTGGTCTGGTTTGAGGCTGTAGGTAATCCCTTGATTACTGGCCAGTTATGTCCTTAACCCGTGGGCGGGTTCGGGTCATGACATATCCAGTGGCACCACCATCCCTTGTTTTGGAAGTCAACTAGTCGTGGGGGAAGAAATAGCCGCGCGCTGAATATGCTGGGCAAGCGTCCACTACCTTCAACTTCTCCATGAGCCATACCTGGGAGGGATGAAAATAAGAGAGATTAAAGAATAGAGAGGTGTACGTGGAGAGAAAAGTGAGAAAGGGTTTTGAAAGAAAAACAGAGCCTGAGGGCCGAGTGATGTGAGAAACACATGTGAGAAGGGTGGGAACATTACTTGCAAGAGTAGTGGACTCCCCGCAAACTTGGATGTCTCCCGCGATGGAAAGCATCCAAAGCCCATCAAAGTTTTCGGCTAGTGGTCAATCCGATGACAGCTTTTGCCCTCTTTCAAGCCTTGGGCAACTTCAATAAATGAATGCTAGGACCCTCAAAGCCTAGGGGCAAGCAGAAAAATGGCAGCATACAAAGCAAGGGCATGTTGCTCGAAAACTTTGCCAAAAGTGGTACCGTGCGTGTCACCGGCGTCGAAAATTGACTGAATCAAGTTGGGGATCGTCCAACTCCCTGTTTGCACCAAGGACGAGGCATCATGTAAGTGAGCCCGCACATCCCTAAAGCTTGGATGTAGCCAAAACGAGACTGGGGCAAGATTTCCTCGTCACGCCAGAGATTCCATCAAACCGCTTGGAATTCTTCATGTTTTGGGGCATCACTCTTGTTCGCCAAAGCTAAATACATGTGGTAACCGGGTTCCAACATCTATGCCCGCGCATGGGGAATGGGAAAACATCAGCGGAGTACGACTTCAGCGGGAATAGTGCTGTTTAGCCCTAAACCTCGGAATTCAACTTTTCCGAGCCATCCAAAGTCGCAATCCAATGTCGAGAGTTTTTTCGGGGAAGAATCGGTTCCATTGTGGAGCAAAATGGAGAGTGAAATGAAGAACCATGAAGCTGGAGACCTTTTGTAGAAGATGGAAGGGTGGACGGTCAAAAATGGAGGTCTACATGATGGCCAGATCTGAGCTTCTCAAGTATTGTGGCTCGACCGGCCAGTTTGTACGCCGCACCTGGCGCCACAGCTTAAGTGGCCGACAACATTATTAAAATGGCCGGCAGCCATCCTTGCCGGTTGTCTCCACTGCATAGACCTGGTAGCCTTCTAGGTGTTGAAAGATGCCAGAAAACTGTATTTATTACTCTTCGGATGCATTTCTGCTTTTGTAAACATTGTATCAGTTGTTGTATTGAGTTTATGCATGATATTTGCTTATCGAGTTGTTACAATTTGCTGATCAGGTTGAGTTAGCTATTTGTGCTTACGAGTTTTTGATTGTTTAGTTGTTTGTTTTGCTTTCGAGTTGTTTTATGTCCTTTTGGTATATCGTTCTACCTGAATTAGAGCAATACAATGGATGTATCAATTCTTCAACAAGGATCAACTCATTTTTCTGTGCAATGGTGTATACATGCGTAGAATCAAAATGCTAACACTTAACAAAAATTTGTTTTCCATTTCAATCATGGTTCTCTTTTACAAAAGAGTACAAGTTTTAAAGAAAATAAAACTGCTAAGGTCTGTACTAATATGCTCAACAACTAGTCAAAAAGAAAACTAAAGCAAAGAAAGCAACTAGTCGGTGCCAACTCCAGTCTCAGGATCGAGAGGCCCTCTTCGTCCTCTTCCGCACTGAGCGAGACAATCGGCGCTGCATCGCTGTCGCGCCCATCTCGAATCTGAGACCAAAAGCTGATCCTAGAGATTCCACTCCCCTCCTCAGAGCCCTCCTCGGCATCACCACCGCCCTCAGAATCCGAGCCAGTGCCGTTGTCTCCACCCTGCGATAACTCGGACTGTGGACTCGTTGGCTCCTCATCCTCGTCAATCTCATCGTCCTCCAGGATAGGCTCTAGTGAACTATGAATGCGCCTAGCCCTGCCTCAACTGTGTGTCGGAGCCCTCTGTCTCTCTCTCCCTACTGTCGGGGGAGGCGCCGAAGGTCTTGCTGCAGCTCCTGCTGGGGCGCCCGGTGGAATTGGCATATGAAATGGGATCTGAAAAGAACAATTTGTCAAATGCATCAGTTATTGGTATGCAGAGCTGAGTATGGTAATGAATGTAGTGTGCCAACGCAATGTTGCTAATGCAATGAATTCAGATCAGTATGAAGTAGATTGTGGTTGAAATGCTAATGTATCTGCAGAAAATTTCTTGGCATGAAGTGTAAACTAAGGAAACTTACCGGAATCCTGTACAGACTAAGAAGGTTCAGACTGGTCTGAACCATCCCCATCAGAGAGGCCGCCAACTTGAGAGCCTGCCCGGTGTACTATATGGAAGCCTGCAAATGTGTTAAGATGATTAGCAGTCTATAAAGTATGACTGAAATGAAGTTGAATGTACAAAATGTGAAGTATGGTATATACCGGAGTCGGGCCTCGAACTCCGATGAGCTCGTGGCCGGCTGGTACAGGCTCGATGGGATCTGATAAGTCTCCCCAGAACGTCCCTAGTAGGTCATAGTAGTGGGCAACTATGGCCATCCCACCCTCTGCCTCGTCTGGGAGTCTCTCTTATCATGGGCCTGGGACTGAGTAGTCCTGGATCCTTGGGCTCTTCTCCTCATAGCTGGAGCTCTGGCTCTCTTCCCCTCGCGAGCATCGGTCAATGGTGGCATAAGGTACGCCTGGATGAAAACGGCGTAATCACCGTCAAGCCTGAAGAAGTCGACATCCCAACCTCTCGTGAAGTCGATCATCTCCTGCTCGGTGTACCTTTCTGTAATCCTCATGTATGCGGGAGGCGACATCGAGACCACCGGCTCAGGCCAGCCGAGGCTTTGTCGCAAGAACCGTTCCCCCAGGAACCATGCTCGGCAAACTGGGCCCTCAAGCAAGATCTGGAATCGTGAGGCCTCCCGAGCGCCCACAAACTGGTTTCTATCCCCGTCAGGCATCACCGCCCACGGCTGGCAAGTGATCTACAGTCAGTGAATGTACAGACTGTTAGCTGCTATTGTATATGCAATATGAAGCAAAGCTGAAATGACTGTAAGGTTTGAGTTACCTCTGCTGCGGTCACGGTGTCGAAGAATCGAGAGAAGAATATGAATGACTCTTGGGCCTCCGCTCGCACCTCCTGTCGTATCGGTGTGAATATGGCACCATGGGTGTTATCTCTACCTCAAGCTCTGAGGCAAGCCTTGGGAAATAGGCATACACCCATAACTGCAGTATGTGCAGAAAGTATACAGTGAGTATAAGTATACAGTGTGTGCAGTGTAGTAGACAATGTGTGCAAAAAGTATACAGTGTGAGCGGTGTAGTGTCCAATGTGCAATATGCAGTATACAGAAAACGAAGAGCAGAAATGTATAGCAAAAGGGCAGGGTGTACCTCCCAGGCCCTCCAATAGCCTCCTAGTAGATGTTCGCTCCGGCGAGAAGAGGAGCTCATATATCCATATAGTGTGGCCAGGACTGCGCCGCCCAGTCATAGAATCGGACGCGAGGCAAGTCCACCAGTGCGCTCAGGAGGTAGAGCCCGATGGTGTTCGTCCGGTTGGCGAACAGAGTAGTACCAAGCAAAAACATGAGGAAGCCCCGGGCGTAGTACTCTGCCTCCTCGCGGGTCATCGGCATCGTCCCTCTGAAATAATCGATGAACCATGTGTAGTTACCATCCCAGATCGGGAGATGGGAGGCGAGTCCCTAACAGGTAGATCTGGGTGGCCTCCTACTCACCCATGTCGGTGTCGTAAGGAATCAGATGACCCCCTACTCCAATGCCGGTAAGCATAGAGAAGTCAAAGGGAGTCATCGTCATCTCCCCAGCTGTAGAGAAGTGGAAGGAATTGGTGGTATCCCACCACCTCTCCACTAAAGCGCCTAAAAAGGGCCAACTCACAGTGAGACGTGAGAGCCCCATGCAAAATGCGCTGAAGCCGGGCTCATTGACGATGTGGTGTACAACGTCAGGCAGCTCTATATACCACCCCTCGCAGAGATGGTCTCGTATCCTCGGAAAGTATGTGAGTCTCCCTATAAACAAGACAAACAGATGCAAGGTAGTGTAAGAAATACAGTGCAAGGGTATGTTCAGGGCCAACAGATACAAGACAGTGTAGAAGATGCAATGTGCAAGTGTGTTTGGGATGAATATGTGGAAAGCAGTGTGAGCTATGCAAGAAATGTGATGTACGTTGCAAAAAAATGAAGAGAAAATGTATACCTCGGAAGTGCCGTAGGATAGGTGTGACTCCGGCTCGCGTAATAGGAGGTCCTCCAGTGCACCTCGCGCAAACCCTCGGAACTGGCGGATGCTGTTAGGAGGTAACACGTGTACCTCAGGGTGGTACATCGTCGGATCGAATGGTCGGATGTTGAGCGGCAAGGGCTTGAACTCGGGATCCATCTCCATCCTCAGGGGAGCTCCGCCATGTGGAATGTCATTCGCCATCTCAAGAAAGAATGGAAGAATGGTCGTGAATGCGGAAAATGGGTGGGAATGCAAGAGTCAACAAAACTCAACTCCGAGGGGTGAAAAATGGAAGAAAAGGTTAAGGTCCGGAAGAGGCACGGGAAATCAAGGGTGACTCGGGAAACAAACCCCAAGTGATGAAAATCAAGAAGGAGGCACTGAATGTACTTTTCAATCGGTTCAAAATGTTGAAAACTATAAGGGTTTCGCAAATCGAATATTTGAGAGATGACCGAAAATGCGTTTGAAGCTCTGATTGGGAGGGGAAAAGTGATCTAGAGCACAAGGGGGAAGTTTTTCGGCAAAGGAGAAGTGGAAATATAGGGTTTGGAATCTTATATTTAAAGACCCGTGGCAAAATGTCAAATTTACCCCGAATCTGTCATCGACAGCCGACCGCCATCATTGTTAGCCGACCAGCCATATTTTTGGCCGATGATTTTGTTTTGTGGCCGATGACTTCCCATGGTGGCCGATGGGCCTCCAGTACTCTTCTTGGGTGTTTTTCTGTTGTTTTATGCCCTCATCTCTCAAGAAAGTGCAAGAAAGTGCACTTTTAAGCTCAAGCGGCCTCCGTGGAAGCTCTGAACTGTGTTTTCAGTGTGTTCTCAACACGAACAAAGTGTATCCTTTTTCTTATCCTTTCGTATCTCCCAAGATCGTTGAATCGCTTTTGAATGTGTTACATTATAGTGTTTTTGTCATATATGCAAGGCTTGCATTGTTATGCACCTTTTCACTCTTGCATTGAATACGCAATTCTTGTTTTGCATTGAAGCTGCATCTTGACGTTGCATGGAGCATGCATTTGCCACGTTTACGGAGAATACTCACATTTGCATAGAATATGCATTCCTTTGTCTTTTTTATAAGGCATACATTTTTGTATCGTTGCATAGGACACGTATCCCCATGTTTGCATAGAATATGCATGCTACATTAAATGCGTATTGTTATCATTAAGCATGGAACATGCACTTCTCACTGGCATAGAGCATGCATTTTCATGTTTGCATAGAATATGCATTTATCACGCTCGCATAGAATATGTGTTTTTCAATCTTGCATGGAACATGCATTCCTATTGTAATGTACCTATCAAGTTTCTTTCTTATGCAGGCACATATTGTATGTACGGTTCATTCAAGGCTGGTGTGACCAGACAATATTGTATGTACGGTTCATTCAGAGGAACTCCAGGTAAGATCATTCTTGTCCTTTGAACTCCTTCTTCTGGTTAGAAACAATTAGGTACGCCTGTGTTTACACCACTCCTTGCGTTGATTAGAAACATTGGGTATGCCAGGTGTTTATACCGACACTCCTTTGGTTAGAAGCATTTGGACTGTGTGCCCGACGCTTATACCTTGCTTCGGTTAGAAGCGTTTGGACTGTGTGCCCGACGCTTATACCTTGCTTCGGTTAGAAGTGTTTGGACTGTGTGCTCGACGCTTATACCTTGCTTTGTTTAGAAGTGTTTGGACTGTGTGCCTGATGCTTATACCTGCTTTAGTTAGAAACATTGGAACGTGCTCTGATGTTTATACCACCCTCTGGCGTTCGCACTGATCCGTTTTCCATCTCGCGTGTGGCGCTAGGGATGCTTTGGTTAAATGCAACTGGACGGGTTCCGATGCTTATACCCTCTTTTGCTTTTATTGCATAATGGTTGGACGTGCTTGATCTATTGTTATTGTTCTTTGTGGCTCAGAACCTTAGGGTGTGTCCTTAGGTTCACTCCACTTCTTTCTCGCATGTGCCATGCGTCGGGAACTTGTTTGCCGTTTCGGGTGTGCTCGACGGTTGTTGCTCTTTACCTCTTCTGCGCGAGGCGTAGTTAAGATTGCATAATTTCTTACATCCTTTCTGTGTGAAATGCGGTTCAACTTATGATTCTCACATGTAGCGTATTTATTTGCTTACCTCTTCTCATGAGTGAGATTGTTGTACATGTTGGTGTGCTTAAAATGTTGTATCCTCTTTCCATATTGCTTGCATTTAAATGCTTCATTATAGCCCTCTTTGCATGATCAAGTTATGCTCTTGCATTGTGTGTATCATTTGCATTTTGCTCTAGCCTACGGGCGTATCTATGTTATGTTACCTTGCTTGTTTGTCCAAGTCTTCAGCCTTGTCAAAAATGGGTCATCTCTAGGCTTTGACATTCACTCCCGTCATTTCATGACTTCCAAGTTCTGTCAAAGATGGGCAACTGTAGACACCCATTTTTGACCGTCCTCAAGACATGGACGTCATCGCTTGAATACTCGATGATTATCCATCTTTGTGTTCATTTTGAACGCCCGAAGTTCTTGGCGGAGTGCCTTGCCTTTGAGCCTCTAAAACTTGTCTGTTTTGTGCTTGGTTGTGGACCAAATGCTTGCTTCTTTGCTTCTGAAGGAGAGAGTGGCCTGCCGGCCATCCCTACAATCCATCAACTAGGGTTTATTCCCATCGGCCTTCAGTGGTGGCCGGTCGGCTACACTGATGGCCGGTCGTCCTCATTGATGGCCGACGCCATTTTTCTTCTTTTTCAGATATTTTGTGTACCAGCTGTACCAGCTTAATCACTTAGTGCATCCTCTATACACGTGTATGGAGGGATGTAAACAAGCTTGTAGCTTGTTTTTCTATATAAGGGGAGGTCCCCCCCCATTTTAGATGTTCAGAATTTTTGTGAGCAAATTTCACTCTCTCTCTATAGAATTCTCTCTCTTCCTATTTAGTGCTTGAAAGTGAGTTTTCTTTACATATTTGCATACAACCCCTTAACCAAATTAGAGTACCTTGTTGCTAAGGTGCCTGGATGTGATAACCCTGTTCCGTATTATGCTAATTGGTCCTTATTATGAATGTGATTATGTGTTTGATATGATTTTGTGTGCCAATTATGTGAAAATATGTGGTTTTGAATTTCTATCTGTTCACCATAGGAATATTGTTTGATTATCTGCTTTGGAATTTAAATTGAAGGCCCAATCGGCCACAGGAACCGAAATTGACTACGCCATTGTGATTGGCGTAATTTTTAGAGCCTACGGTAAAATTTAATTGAAAATTGATTCGGATCAAATTAAATAGATTAAATTATGGATTAGTGCCCAATCAATTAATATTAAAATAGTATATGTGAGAGAGAGCTTATTAAGGGCCCTATTACACTTTGATCACTTTGTTTTGAACTCAAATCTGAATTACATGTTTGTGAGAGTGGGGGCTGGCTCTAGAGAGGGAGAAAAGAAGGAGAATTGTGGTTTTGGCTCAAGTTTGAGAAATTGGAAGGTTGGACTCAAGATTCAACTAGAATTAGTGAAGATTAAAGCCTCTAGGTAAGTAAATTCATGGATTTTAAATTGTAATTTTGTGAATTCAAGGTTGAATAATGATCAAGAACATGAATTAAATTGATTATGATGAAATTGAGTTGGTTTTGTTGAATTGGGAGTCAATATGCACATGCATGTGAGAAATTGCTTTGAATTTGCATGTTTGAGCATAAAATGTATAATCCATGTGAGATTTTAGTTGAAGCTCATATTTTTACCATCTCTTTCATCATCTAAGTTGAATAGAAGTTGTGTTCCACATGCATGTACCATCCATAAGAAAATGGGTTTGAAATACATGGAATTGTTATGATGGAAACAAGTTCAATTTGGAACATTGGAACATGTAAGTAATTCATGGAATTGAGCTTCATGATGTTTGTAATTTGGTATTTGTATCATGTTAGTACATGTATATGTGAAGTTTGAGCCATAATGTGACAGATATGATTTGAATGTTGAATTTGAGCTCAAGAACAATTCTAGATTTTCCAGAATTTGGATGTGTCGGTCGAGCAGGGAAGGCGCCGCTCGAGCGGGAAATGCGAGCTCCCAGAACTTTTTGCAGCATGGTGTGTGTCGAGCTCGAGCGAGGAAGTTCACGCTCGAGCAGGAGCTATGTAGAATGACCTTCAGCTCGAGCGTCCGAGTTCACGCTCGAGCGTAAAAATGAGGCAACCAGCACTTTTGCAGACCTCATGGGTCCGCTCGAGCGGGAAGCCCATGCTCAAGCGGGGACCCCTGTTTCTGAAATTTTGAAAATGCATTTGTGCTTCATTTTCTGTTCTCTTTCACTTCTAAGTACTCTTAGGCATGCATTAAGCATTGTAAATGAGTTAAAAGGATAAGAATGAAGCTTAAAGAGGAATATGTTAATTAAGAACGGATTGATTTGTTTGTGACCCATTGTGTTCATGGAATGCGTAGGGTCAAGCTCCAGGGCAAATCATCCAGCCGATCACTGTGAGTAATATCTTAATAAAGATATCTGAAGTATGTTGTTTGTCCAATTGCTTACTTCTATGTAAGTCCTATAAGTTTTTAAATTGAATTGTGGACAAAGTTAGACATGAACGAAAGTTTGAATGGGCCAAAGGCCAGTTTGACATGAATGAAAGTTTGAATGGGCCAAAGGCTAGTTTGACATGAATGAAAGTCTGAATGGGCCAAAGGCCAGTTTGACATGAACGAAAGTTTGAATGGGCCAAAGACCAGTTTGACATAAATGAAAGTTTGAATGGCCGAAGGCCAGTTTGACATGAATGAAAGTTTGAATGGGCCGAAGGCCAGTTTGACATGAATGAAAGTTTGAATGGGCCAAAGGCCAGTTTGACATGAGTGACAGTCTGAATGGGCCAAAGGCCAGTTTGACATGAGTGACAGTCTGAATGGGCCAAAGGCCAGTTTGACCTGATGAAAGTATGAATGGGCCAAAGGCCAGTTTGACATGAATGGATTGGGCTCGAGGCCGTTCGATGTGTTTGGAACCGCAAGTCACTTGATCTATATATATATATACTAGATAGAAATATGAATTGGGCCCAAGGCCGTATAATCGGTTAGTATCTGAGCCTCGTATGACGTCAGTAAGCCCCTGAGGGAAGAAGCTCTCTGTGGCTCGCATAGACGGTGGAGGTGGCAAAGGGACCGACTGTAATGGCAAGCCCAATGTCTGGCGCATGAAGCGATTACCTAATGTAATAACCCTCACCACTGATTACTGGTTAACCACTGATTACTGCCAAACTGAGACTGATTATGATAAGTAATTGAATCGACTGAAATACTGAGCTGACTGACTGAATGTACTAGTTTAAATGCAGTTTCATCTGTTTGACTGTTAAATTATCTGTCCATGTTTTATGCTTTAAACTGCAAATTGAAGGCTTGTCGGCGGCCAAATCCGAAATTGATCGATGTTTTATGATCATTAGAATTTATGTAATTTTATGGCATATTTAATTAAAATGTGATTCGGTATGATTAAATTAGATTAAATATTGATAAATTGCACTAATTAGCTTAATTCACCAAATGCCACACTAGTGGCCCACTACCTAAACATATTTGAGCCTTATTACATTCAAACAAAATATTTCCTCAGCCAATTTCCTTGTTATTGCCGACTAGAGAGAGAGAGAGTTGGGAGAAAACCTTGTGTTCTTCAAAGAATTGCTTGGAATTTAGAAGGATTGAAGGAGTCTTGCATAATTGAGCTTGTACATCTTGTATTCAAGACCTAAGGTAGGACATTCAACCTTTTATTGTTGTATTCAAGTCATATGTTGCATGGTTTATGGAAGTCTAGAGATTAAGGTCATGAATTAGCTTAATTTGGTGAGTTAAAGCTTGAATTATGCATGCATGTTTATATCCTAGCATTTTGAGGTTGAATACATGGAAGATTGTTACATGCATGTTCACATTTTTGTATTGGACCATGAGTTCATCTTGGTTTTGAAAGAATTGGCTCATTAGAGTAAGTATTTGAAGCTTTGGAGTTGGTTAAATTCATGCATGTGCATGTTCATCACATTCTTGAGTTTTGAGCTAAAGTTTGTATTTAATCAACTTACCATTGGGCTTTGATTTCTCAAATTGAGCTTTGAATCATGTTATACTATAAGTTTACAAGTGTTTTCCAAAAATTTAGTCCAAGAGGATCGAATTTGAGGCATTTAAACTTGGTTTTGAGCTTGAGGTTCAAATATGGGTTTTCCAGAATTTGGACTCACGCTTGAGCGGGAAAGTAGCGCTCGAGCGTGAAATTCGTGCTCCCAGCACTTTGCATTGTTTTACAGTCTGCTCGAGCGGAAGAATGGACGCTCGAGCGGGGCTTTGTGTCACACGCTCGAGCGGGTGTCGAGCGCCATCGAGCGTGATTTTCACACATCCAGTACTTTTGCCATGTTTTGCAGTCCGCTCGAGCGGGTAAAGTGACGCTCGAGCGGGGAACCTTTGTCTGCATGTACGCTCGAGCGGGAAAAGACACGCTCGAGCGGGACCCTGTTTTTTCTGAAAATCCTGAAAATGTTTTCAAAGTGCATCTTTGCATCCTCATTTCATTCTAGGCATTCTTAGGCCTAGTTTAAGGCATCTTAATGAGGATATAGATGTAGAACCG
Source organism: Camellia japonica (assembly GCA_030407325.1). Classification (NCBI taxonomy): domain Eukaryota; kingdom Viridiplantae; phylum Streptophyta; class Magnoliopsida; order Ericales; family Theaceae; genus Camellia; species Camellia japonica. The sequence continues at coordinate 26,025,649 of JAPPVO010000014.1, forward strand.
CACCGAGTCTAAGTAGGGACTAAGTCTTTGATTCCCGAGTGTGAACTTAGTGTGTGTTCATCCTGTAAATTGTGTAGGGTTGGCATCTGAGGACGCGCTCTAGCTTATCTGTAGCCCAGAACTCTGTGAGTAACAACCGTGTAAAGATATGTTCAAATATGAATATCTTCTGAATGGTTAAACTGTACTATTTCTGAATTGATATTGTTAACTGAATGAATATATGTCCTCTATTCTGAACTGTATTGTGGCATCCATAGCAACTATTGTTACTGTTACTGCTACTGTTACAGAGATCTCTGTTAGTTCCTACCTTGGAACTTCTGTTTACTATTATGATGGCCATCATTGACTGCTCGGTCTTTCAAGACTTACAGTTTACTGTACTGTTCTGCTAATGGATGTACCACATATGACTGTTATGACTGAATGACTGATATACTAAATCAATCGACTGTTTTCAATACTGAAAGGACATTCATTCTTAACCTCTTTACGCATTATGTTATTCATTGGGCTTTAGCTCACTGCTCATATATATATATGTAGGTGTACAGGCACCGGACCATTGCTGGAAGCGTCGGGGTAAACTCCAGTTTTGTCAAGCCAACCACTGTGCCTCACTGTGAGGTTCTGAGCCCGTTCAAGCTACGGCTTTGGGGTGTTTTAGTTTCCCCCATCTATCTCTGTATCTGTTTTGTAATATTGTATAAACTGTAGCACTGTACTGTACTGTTATAATAGGGATTAGGTCTATGTTCTGAATGATTATACATATGTATAGACTGTTTCGTTATGAATGTGTATATGTTATGAAAAGTCACTTTGCATACAGACTGTCACAGCTCATTGGACATTGTTTAATTACTGTTTTGGCTTCCACCATGCCCCTATACTCTGTAATACTTTCATAATGTTAAGCAGGCCTTCGGTAATCACGGATTACTGGCCGGTTACGGTGCTAAACCCATAGGGGCAGGTTTGGGTCGTGACATCTAAGAACCAAGCTCGGCCCACGGGTCCCTCGAGCACAAGCCGATATCGGGAGGCGCCCCGAGCTCCGGCAAAATGAAATCGGGCAAACTCTGGCATCGCTGCCCAGGGCTGCCATGTGATCTGCAGACAGCAAGTGCAGGAACTGATTAGTTGCCATTAGATATGCAAATTGAATTGAAGCTGAAAGTAGGAAAAACTATGAGTTTCGAATTACCTCTGTCGTTCTCACTGTGTCGAAATACTGGCGCAGGTATGGGAGGGTCTCTCGGGCCCTAGGTTGGCACCGACCATCGTATCAACGTGAGTAGGGTACCTCAGGAGGCGTCTCAACCTCCGGCTCGGGGGCAAGTGCTGGGAAATAAGCGTATGTCCACAACTGTGCAAAGCAAGAGGGTGGCAGTGAGAATTCAGATAAACACAGATAATGCGGAAAGCAGAGTGTAGACACCCCATTTTTGACCGACCTTAAGACTCAGACGTCATCGATTGAGCGCTCGGTGATGGTGCATGTTGTGCTCGTTCTGAGGTTTCGGAGTTTCGGTTAAGAGCCTTACCCCCAGACCTCGGGACCCTTTTGTGCCTTACCTCAGTTTGTGAACCAGGTCTTGTTTTCTCTTCCCGAAGGGAGGGAAAGGTCTCGTAGACCATCTCTCAGTGGCCGTAGGCTACTTTTCGTGGTCGTAAGCCACTTTTCCCGTTTGGAGACCAGTTTTCGGTTTTCGGAGCCGTCGGCCGTGCACCTCGGTTCAGGACCGCTTAACTTTCTCCGTTTGGCACGGTTTTGGAGAGCTTGAACATTTTGAACCTTCGTTTTAGCTTCTTGAGGAAGCTTGAACCTTTTGAACCCTTGTTTTAGCTTCTTGAGGAAGCTTGAACCTTTTGAACCTTCGTTTTAGCTTCTTGAGGAAGCTTGAACCTTTTGAACCCTTGTTTTAGCTTATTGAGGAAGTTTGAACCTTTTGAACCTTTGCTCTAGCTTCTCCAAGAAGCTTGAACCTTTGCTCTAGCTTCTCCAAGAAGCTTGAAACCTCTTGTTTCTCTATAAGAGAGGGCCTCCCTCTCCTTTAGAGAGGTTGAAAAAAATTTGTCTAAGGAAAAGCACATATATCTCTCTATATCTCTACATTCTAGGCTTAGAAAGGGTGTTTGTTCTTGGCCTTTAACACCACACCTCATAGCCACACACCTCCACCATTGATCTAAGGTTCTTGGAGGGTCTTGAGAGGTCTCAAAGAGCTGGTTTTTGGTCCAAGAAGCTGTTGGTTTTGCTGAAGCTATAAGGGTAACACACTATTCCCTCTTTTAAGCTTTATTTTGCTCCATCTTTTAGCCATACGTGCAAGCATATTTGAGCTTTGGTGTAAATTGAAAAAAGTCTTATTTTGAGGCCCTTAACATGTTTGTTTAAAATCATTTTTCCGTTGGGGGTCATCTACCCCCATGCATGCTTCATTTTACCTTGTTTTGAGCCATGCCTTAGACCATTTGTGTTGGCCTTTGTTTGGCCTTTTAGCCACTGAAATCCAGTGGATTTTCAGTGGCTAGCATGCTATTTTGAGTACCAAAATCAGAGAGGGGTGACCCTCTCTCTTCTTGTTTTGTTTTCTAGCATTTTTGGCCTTACAAAGGAGCCCTTATTTTCATGCTTCCAAGCCATGTTTCAGGTCATTTTTGATGGGTTTTAGGACCTGTATAGGCTCTGTCCAGGGCTTGTTTTGCCATATTGGATGTCCATCTTGCATGTGTAGAATAACCCTCTTCATAGCATATCAAAGGAGCATCTCATTCTTGCATGCATTAACCATGTTTCAGTGGGTTTTTGGGCTTTATTTGGCATGGCATACCTCTGACTTTTTCTGGTTTAGTGGCCTCTTGATTGCCTCACATGCTTGTAGTGCAAATCCTCTTTACTAGCTTACATTGCATGTTATTTTGGCCTTTAATTCTAGCACTTTTTGGCCATGCCTTAAACTAATTTTGTGCATGTTTTGGACTATCTTAGCTTTGTTTTTGGGCCTCATGGTCGAATGATGTTTGCTATGCATGGTTGTAGTTCAATACCCTTGCCTAGCTTTGAGTTTTGAAGCTTATTGCATGCGTATTTTGAGGTGTTTTAGTGTTTTGGCATCATTGAATATGATATTTCAGATTTTATAGGTGTGCCATATTCTCATGTTTATCATGCCTTCAATGTATTTGAGAGTTGTGCTTTTATATCCCATTTGTGAGCCATTGCATGAGCTTCATTTTGGTGCATGTCAAGCCATCATTTTAGTCCATATTTGCTACTGTTTTGGCCTGAATAGGGACTGTTTGGGGCTGGTTTGGTCATTTGAGTATTGCTTTGCATGCCTATAGTGTAATCCACTTCACTAGTTTTGGTATTTGGGCCATCTAGCATGCATTGTGTGAGGTGTTTGCATGATTCGGGACCATCTTGCATGTCATTTCAGAGCTGGAAAATATGTGGTTGTATGCCATATTTCATGCTTACCATGCTTTGGTGGAGTTGCACTTTGTGCCTTAGGTTTGGTCCCTTGCATTTGTGCATGTTTGCATGTGTGTTGTTGCTTCATTTTCATCATGTATGGCCACTGATTTGAGTGTGGCTGAGGCCCATTTATTTTAGTTTAAGTCCATCTTGCATTATGTATGCCATATCCATGTTGTCGCATACTTGATCGTCGCATTGTGTATGCCTTGTTCATGTCTTCGTGCATGTCCATCTTCGTATGTGCATTGCGTATGCCATATAGTTCATGTGCATTGAGTATGCCATTTTTAGTTCATAGCATTGTGTATGCTAGTTGCATGTTTGCATATCATCTCTCGCATGATAGCATGATTAGGTTGCATTGCGTTTAGGGTTGCATGCTAGTTGTATTGTGTATGCCATGTATACTGCATTGTGTTTGGAATAGGGTTTAGTCCAAACATGGGAAACGAGGGACGTTTCGTACTCCAAGTGACGAAACGTGCCTCGATTCTCGGTCGCCGACACTTCGGATTACCTATGATGGAGTTTAGGCCTTGTTGTGTTTATATGTGCATTCATTTTACATCGAGTCGTGCAATCCGACTCCTCGGTCATCATGCATCGAGATGTGTGATTGGTGGCACGAGGATCGAGGACTACACTCCCTAGAGCTTGTGCAATGATGGGGAGAGTGGTCATGCACACATATGTTGAAAATACTTTGCCATGCCCCTTTCTCGCTCTCTGTTGCAGCAAACCGGAAACCAGCAGCAAAAACTGGTCAGCAGCCTTCTGGAGCTTTGTATAGTGTTCTGGGACCAGTTGCAAACAGAGGCAAATCGGGGCATCGCGATGGATTTCCTGACAAGGCGACTTGAGCATGCATGCATCCCTATCATTCGGAACAAAGCTGAGGCAGTCCATTTTGTTTAATTTGCATGCTAGTTTCCTTACTTACTTAGTTAATTCGTTAATTAATAAATGTTGTGTAATAACTAGTTTAATTAGCTTAAATTAGCTAGTTGGTTCTGTATTATTTATTCGGACCCTCCGCGAGAGGGCGAACTTTGTAATAAGTGTGCGTGCATGTGATGCATGTCTTCTAACTGCACGTCTTTCTCCCTTTTATTTACCAGCTTATGATGGTTAGTTTTAGGGCATGTTTCAATTAGCATCTATATGTTCGCATGTTTGCATTCATTCATCTGTATTGCATGCACCGGGCTCGATGCATCATGCTAACTGCATTGTATTTCAATTCCAAGTTGAATACATGTATCGATTGTTGCATCTCATATGCCATCTTAGAATAGCCGAGCCTATTGTAGTTGCATTTTTGCATGTGTTGCATTAGGCATTCTTAGCATAGTTAGGATTCATGCATGATTTCTAATTAGCTTCTTTCTTTGGCTCGGAGTACTCGGTAAGTGTTTATGCTTTAGCATCCTTTCATGTGTGTGAGTGACTGCCATGATAGCATGCTTACAATGAGGCTATTTGCTTATGTGATATAACTGCCTGAATGCCTGTGGGTGCAGGTTGGGTTGCTTGAATTGGAATAATTCGTCGAAACCCGTGTTTTAGCCTACTTGCGAGTAGCAAACTTCAATCCATTTTCAAAACAAACGGATATGCGATGCTTTGTTCCAACTTAGGCAATCCAGTCTATACTTGTATGCTGTGCGCATCACATAGTAATTCTAGGCTAATAAATCGGAATAAGAGCACATGTGTTTTCAAAAACTTGATATCATGCTTAGTAGTGACCGATCTTTGATCGGGCGAGCGGGGGTGCTCATGAAATGACCTTCCCCAATCGTACCCAAGTTCCTGAGCCGAGGCAACTTTGGTGATGACGGATACGTGGCCTTAGGCACAAGTCAGGGTTTCCTAAATTCCCCCAAAATAAAATATTTAGGTGGCGACTCTGTATCTGGCAAAGCAGTCCATGTTTGGCACTTCTTTCTAAAATTAGTTTTTCAAAACGATTTGCCGGATTTGGACCCTTTGGTGATTTATCGATCTTGTATTGCACTTTGCGAGATTAGATTCAGAACTGTGACATTTGAGTCCGAATTGTAGTAAGCCCAATGAACAAAACGGGACTTCTCCCGGGACGTTCGGGGACGTCTACACAGAGTATGTGTGCAATGTGCAGAATGCAGAAAAATACAAGACCAGCACGGAAAATACAGAAAGCAAAGTGTGGCACACTGTACAGAAAGTACAAGTGTAGAACAGAGGTTAGACGATGTGTGTGGGTAGTGTGCATTGTGCAGTGTACAGAAAGTGCAAAGCAGAAAGCATAACAAAAACTGTAAAACTGAAATGTAAAGCATACCTCCCAGGCTCACCAATAGCCACCCAGTACGTTCCCGCTCCTGCGGGAGGTCGAGCTCATATAGTAGTAAAGGGTAGCGAGGCCTGCGCCGCCCCAATCATAGTGCCGCACCTGGGATAGGTCCATTGAGGCGCTCAGAAGATATAGTCCAACAGTGTTCCCCCTGTCGGCAAACAAAGTAGTGCCGAAGAGGAACATGAGGAAACCTCGAGCGTACTACTCTGTAGCCTCTACTGTCGCAGGCTCCGTCCCTCTAAAGTGGTTGGCGAACCAAGTATACCGGACCAAGCCTGATAAGCGGTAAATGGGCGGATGTGCTCCTAACAGATAGGTCCAAGCAGCCTCCCACTCACCCATATCAGAGTCGTATGGGATCGGCTGGCCTCCTACCTTCAGGCCTATCAGCATAGCGAAGTCAAATGGGGTCATCGTCATGTCCCCAGTGGCAAAGAAATGGAAGGAGTTGGTGGTGTCCCACCATCTCTCTACCAACGCACCTAAGACGGTCCTACTCGCAAAGAGACGCGAGAGCCCCATGTAGAATAAGCCAAACCCCGCCTTGCCAATAATCTGTTGGATGCCGTCAGGGAGCTCCAAGTACCACTCCCTCGCCATGGTCGACCCGTACTGGCAGGTGAAACGAGTGTCAACCTGTGTGAATGAGCAGAAGCAGAAATAAAGTGTGTGAATGTATTCAGAATGAGTAGAAGCAGAGGTACAGTGTGTGAATGTGTTCAGCATGAGCAGAAATACAGTGTTGAAAATGTTCAGAATGAACAGATGAAATACAGTGCAAAAGTGCGAGCAATGCAAAAAATGTAAAGTACATCGCAGGAAATATAAGAGTACAGTGTGTACCTCAGGCGCGTCGTGGGACAGATGGGACTCAGGCTCCCGTAGTAGAAGATCTATGGGCGCGTGCCGTGCAAACCCAGTGAAATGGCGCACTGTGCTAGGTGGTAGCACATGTACCTCAGGATGGTACGCCGCTGGGTCAAATGGCCAGACTCGGGGCGGCAACGGGATGTGCTCCGGCTCCTCCTCCATCCTCGGAGAACCCCCATCGTGTGGCGCGTCGTCTGCCATCTGAAAAGAGGGTGAAAGACAGACAAAAATGAGCAAAATGGGCAAAAGTGCCAAAAGGTAAACAAAAGTCAACTCTCGGGAAGAGAAAAAGTCAAAGAAAGTCAAAGCCCGGGAAAAGGCGCCAAACTCAGGACAAAGTCGAGGGAAACAAACCTCGGAGGGTAAAAATGGAGAAAGAGGCTCTGAAAATGAATTTTGATCGGTTCAAAACGGAGAGACCTAAAGAGTTTTAGCGAATCAACATCGCAAGAGGCGTTGGAAAACGCGTGTGGAGCACATATTTGAGAGGAAAAACTATTTAGAGGCAAAGAGGAAGGAGGTTCGGCACTGTGGATGAGAGGAAAAGTGATTTGGGTTTGTGTTTTTAAAGCCCTCCATGCAAAAAGACAAAGCTGCCCCGAATCTATTGCAACTGGCCAACCGGCCACTTAAGTGGCCGATAGCTTTGGAAAGTGGCCGGCAGCTTCCCCTGATGGCCAGCAGACCTCCACTAGCTTCCCTTGCCTCTTCTACCTTGATATGTGTTCTTGGGTTCCAAGAAATGCAAGGTATGCTCAAAGTTTGATTCAAAATGCCTCCGCGGAAGCCCATAATTGTGTTCTCCGTGCGCGGTGATCATCGCCCTTCAACACACATAAGGTGTATCCTTTTTAACATAGTGCAACTCTTCGAGAGGTAAATCGGGAGTTACCTTTGAGTTGTCTCTGTCATATGCTTTTGTCGTTGCATAGAATGAACATCGTTTTCATCGTTGCATGGAGTATGCATTTTGAATTATTGCATTGAACATGCACTACCATGTTGCATTGAATATGCACTGTTGATTATCTGGCATTGAATATACATCGTTGATTATTTTTCATTGAATATGCATCGTTGCCATTCGTCTCGCAGGAGACATGCATTACATTTCATTGTATCTATCAAGTTTCTCTCTTACTATATCACACTTGTCAAGTGTTTTTCTTTACATACACGATATTGTATGTACGGTTCATTCAGAGGAATCCTGGGTAACACCATTCCTCTCCCTTATTCCGTTGGTTAGAGACATTCGGGTACGCCCGGTGTCTACACTGACATCTCGTTGGTTAGAAACACTCGGGTACGCCTGGTGTTTACACTGACACCCTGTTGAAAGCGTTTGGGTGGCATGCCCAATGTTTCTTTTCCCTCTCTCGCGTGTGATACACTGAGAGGTGCTTACCTTCCCTCTCTCGCGTGTGATATGCTGAGAGGTGTTTCCTTTCCTCTCTCTCGCGTGTGATACGCTAAGAGGTGCTTACCTTCCCTCTCTCACGTGTGATACGCTGAGAGGTGTTTCCTTCCCTCTCTCGCATGTGATACGCTGAGAGGTGCTTACCTTCCCTCTCTCGCGTGTGATACCCTGAGAGGTGCTTTCCTTCCCTCTCTCGCATGTGATACGCTGAGAGGTGCTTCCCTTCCCTCTCTCGCATGTGATACGCTGAGAGGTGTCTCGTTTGAGACTCCGGGTACGCCCGGCAGTCGCTTTTAGCCTTTCCTGCGTGAGGCGCAGTGAAGATTGCATAATTTTCTTACATCCTTTCTATACGAAATGTGTGGGACTGCTGTAACTTGTTGGTTTGCTTAAAATGTTGTATTTATTTTGCATAAATGCTTCATTACCGCCCTCTTTACATAATCGTAAGTTATGCTCTTGCATCATGCATGTCATTTGGATTTTGCCTCTGCCTGCGGGCGCATCTGTTTTGTTATCTTGCCTGTTTGTCTAAGTCTTCGGCCTTGTCAAAAATGGGTCGTCTCTGGGCTTTGACATTCACTCCCATCATTTCATGACTTCCGAGTTTTGTCAAAGAGGGGCAACTGTAGACACCCCACTTTTGACTGACCTTAAGACTCACACGTCATTGTTTGTGCGTGCTATGATTGTGCATGTTTGTGCTTGTTTTGAGTCTCCGAGGTTCTTAGCTGAGTGCCTTGTCTTTAAGCCTCTAAAACCTCTATGTTTTGGCCTTGTTTTTGGGCCAAACCTTATTGCCTCTTGCCTGTTTTTTTTTTTTGGGGGGGGGGGGGGAAGGGAAGGCATTGCCGGCCACTTTTTGCACTTGCTGGCCACTTTTCTTCCTTGCCAGCCACTTTAAGTGGCCGGTCGGCTAGGGGAGGTGGTCGGTGTAGACACCCTATTTTTGACCGACCTTAAGACTCAGACGTCACTGATTGAGCGCTCGGTGATGTTGCATATTGTGCTCGTTCAGAAGTCTCAGAGTCGCGGCCGTGCGCCCTGCCTCCGTACTTCCGAACTCTCTTCTGTGCCTTGCCTCGGTTTGCGAACCGGACTCGGTTTTCTCTATTTTCTTTCTTGAAGGGAGGGAGAGGTCTAGCAGACCATCTCTCAGTGGCCGTGGGCTACATTTCGTGGCCGTAGGCCATTTTGCCCATTTCGGAGCCCGGTTCCGGGTTTTCGGAGCCGTCAGGCCGTGTGCCTCGGTTCGGGACCACCCAACCATCTCCGATTCCTCCGGTTTTTCGCATGCATCTCATTTACTCCCTTCCGAGGGACACTGGGATCTTAGATACCCACTTCGTGGCCGAATGCCACTTTCGGTGCTTAACGGCCTATTTTCGGGATCCCGAACTGCGTGTTTTGGTCCCCGAGCATTCGTTTTGCATCGGTTTTTGTTCATTTTTGGCAGGTACCTCTGTTTTATCATCAGGAAGGTCACTGGAGGGTGGGAGGCTAGTAATTGTCCAAGCAACCTGTTATGCTCTTCCGGCGCCCCCCGGCGCCCCCCGGCGCCCGTTTTTCTCACTTCCGGGCTAATGTTGAACACCCTAGGGCCATTTTCTTCAAGCCAAAACCGTATATTTGTGATGTACACACATGGGAGGACCCTAAAAACACATGGCCGGCCAGTAATTCTCTTTGACCCTTTTAAACCCCTCTTTGAATTGGCCTATTCTCTCTCCTGTTTCAGAGTTGTCAAATTTTAGCCACAGGGTCTTGTTCAGCACACCTGGGAGGACACCAATCCTTGGTGGCCGGCCATTAATTCACCATGACCTTTTTGACCCTTGGCCGGCCGGCCATGGGGGGTGGCCGGCCGGCCACCTCCAGAAAAAGTGGATGGCCGGCCATGCTCCTTGGGGTGTGTTCCTTACAGCTGCACAGCTGTTCCCCCAGAAAATATCTGTATCCGGGGGATATTTTGGAAGGGAAAGCTTAGGTGCATTTCCCTCCACTTTACACCCCTCCTTTTGTCCATATAACAGCAGCTCCAACATTGAAGAAAGGGTTAGAAACATTACCCTCAAGCATACATACACACTTCTCTATCCATCTCTCTCAAATCTTCAAGTTTGGTGCCATTTCTTGATCATCATCAAGCACCACCATCACCACTCCATTTCCAGCAGCAAGGAGAGGTTCTTGAAGGCTTAGAAGCAACATTTCTCAAGCCAAGAAGCAAAGAAAGAAAGGTCTTCAAGGGTAAGTCTCAAACTCCCTCTTTTACACCACTTTCTTGCCTCATTTCTTAACCCTACTTGTTCACTGTTTTGAGCTCCGACCAATACTGAAAGTGGTCCTCTTTTGAGCTATTCTTGATGTTTGTTCAAGGTCTCAACCCTGTTTGAGCCCTCCATCTTGCACTTCTTTCAATATCCTCTTATATGCCATTATTTTGCATTGAATATTTGGCCTATGTGTGATCTGAATTGGAGCATCTCATGAACTGATATTGTGCTTGTTTTGAGGCCCTCTTCAACATTTAAGAAGGGCTCAACCTTGTTTTCATGCTCCATATGTCACTTGCTTTGAATCCATGTTTTACCCTTGTTTTTGCATGCTTTTTCTAGCCTATGAGTGATCTGTTTTCGAGCATGACATAAACTGTGAGTGGGCCTATTTTGAGCCCCTCTTTAACATTGAACAAGGGCTCAATCCTTTTTGGCCTCTCCATCATGCACTTGCTTCATAATTTCTCATATTTACCGTAAAATTGCATGATTTGTTTGACCTACATGTAGTCTGTTTTGGAGTATGTCATGAACTGTGAGTAAGCTTATTTTGTGTCCCTCTACAACATTGTAGAAGGGATCAATCTTGTTGGGGGTCTCCATGTTATACTTGTCATTATACCCCTCTTTGGCCCCCCATTCTTGCATGCTTTTTTAAGCTTATCTAGCTTCTGTTTTCGGCCATCATCAGAACTGAAAAGAGTCATATTTTGATCTTCTTGACATATTTCATTAAGGGTCTTTTCTGGTTTTATGGATGTTTAGGGTACCTCATGTTATAGCCTCGTATATCCTCAATCTTGCATAGCATTTTTAGCATGTTTGCATACTGAGTTGGGGGATGTCATCTACTGTGAATGTGCATATTTTTAGTCCCTCATCAGTATTGTAGAAGGGTACTTTTCCATTTGAGCATCGCATATATCACTTGCTTCAATACCCCTCTATTGGCTCGTATTTTTGCATGCTATTGTTGCCCTATCTATGCTTGCTGTTTGGCTTTGTTTTAGACTGAAAAATGCTTGTCTTGGGGCTGCCTTGCTACTTTTTTGCATGTCATGTACCAATTACGCATGTTTAGTATGGCTGTAGGCCATTTCGGGCGCCTAATATTGCATTTCGGGATCATTCCATGCTTCGTGTGCACTTTGGCCATCTTTCGGGACTGTTTTCCCCCATATTTCAGTGCTGACATTTCATTTTCTTGATTGCATATCATTTCCATGTCATTTCATGCCTTACGGCCATTGCCTCGGTTTGCGCGCCCGTGTGCACGCATTTCGAGGCACTTCATTTTCATCTGACGGCTTCTTATGTGAGTGTGGCTGAGGTTCACTCATGTTAGTGTAAGTCCATTTTGCATTCTGTATGTCATTTTGGTCTCATCGCATTGCGTATGCTATTGCCTCGGTTTGCGTGCCCGTCTGGCACGCATTTCGAGGCATCTTATTTTCATCCGACGGCCTCTTATGTGAGTGTGGCTGAGGCTCCCTCATGTCAGTGTAAGTCCAATTTGCATTGCGTATGCCTTTTCATGCCTTGGGATCATCGCCTCGGTTTGCGTGCCCGCGTGCACGCATTTCGAGGCATCTCATTTTCATAGCATTGTGCATGTTAGGCTTGTATTTTAGTTGCATTTCATACATATCACGCATACTACATCATGTTCGGGATAGGAGTTAGCCCGGGCACGGGAAACGAGGCGCGTTTCGTACTCCGAGTGACGGAACGGGTCTCAATTCCCAAGTCACCGACACTCCGGATTACCCATGATGGAGTTAGGTTTTGTTGTAGCATTCATCTGCATTCATGCTATATTGAGTTGTGCAATCTGACTCCTCGGCCATAATGCATCGAGATGCGTGATTGGTGGTACGAGGATCGAGGCATGCATATATTTGCGAAATACATTGCTATGCCCCTTTCCTGCTCTCTGTTGCAGCAAAATGAAGAATCAGCAACTTTTCGGAGTCTGGCACGCATTTCGAGGAACATTGCAAACAGAGGCTAAATTGGGCATCCCAGTGGTTATTCACCCAAAAAAAAAAAGGGCATCCCAGTGGATTTCTGCGCTCAAGGCAGCCCAGCATACATCATTCATCAGAGTCAAGGCAGCCCCTGGCTTGCATGCCAGTTTACAGTTTTCCTTAGTTAATTTGTTAATTAATTAGGGATCTGTATTATTTCGGACTGTATTATTCTTTCATTTCGGACTGTATTATTTATTCGGACCCTCTGCGCGAGGGCAAAATTGTAATAATTGTGCGTGAGTGTGATGTATGTCTTCCAACCCCACGTCTTTCTTCCCTTTTATTTATCTGCTTATGATGGTTAGATATAGGGCATGTTTCGATTAGCATACAGTATGACAGCATGTTTGCATCATTCATCCGTTTTGCACGCACCGGGCTCGGCGCATCATACAAACTGCATTTGCATTTCAATTCCAAATTGAATACGTGTTAGCTGTCGCATTCCATATGCCATGTTTAGAATAGCCGAGCCTGCTATAGTTTGCATCTTTGCATGTGTTGCATTAGGCATTTCTGTATAATTAGGATCATGCATGATTTCTAATCGGTTTTCTGTTTTTGGCTTGGAGTACTCGGTGAGTGTTATGCTTTAGCATCCTTGCATGCGTGTGAGTGCTGCCATGAATAGCATGCTTACCATGAGGCTATGTGCTTATGTGATATAACTGCCTTGAATGCCTGTGGGTGGAGGTTGAGTTACTTGAATTGGGACAATTCATCAACTGTTTGTTTTAAGCCCACTAGATAGTGGCAAAATCATGTTTTCTAAGCCCACCCGAGGGTGGCAAATCCACGTCTTAGCCTACCTGCGGGTAGCACCATCAAACCATTTTCACAAACAAACATGAAGTGTTTTGTTCCAATTCAGGCGGCCCAGTCTATACTTGTTTGCTGCGAGCATCACATAGTAACCTAGGCTAATAACCGGAATAAGAACATACAATATTTTCAAAATCAGATATCATGGTTAGTAGAGGCCGGTCTTTGACCGGGCGAGCAGGGGTGCTCACGAAGTGACCTTCCCCAATCGTACCCAAGTTCCCGAGCCGAGGCAACTTTGGTGATGACGGACACGTGGCCTTTGGCACCGAGTCAGGGTTTCCTAAATTTCCCATAAAAAACATTTAGGTGGCGACTCTGTATTTGGCAAAGCAGTCCATGTTTGGCACTTCTTTTCAAAAAATCTGTTTTCAAAAATGATTTGCCGGATTTGGACTCTTTGGTTCAAGATTAAGAACCGTGACATTTGAGTCCTTGAACTGTAGTGACCCAATATCGAACCAGAACGGGGGGGGACTCGCACTCCCTTTCTCCCGGGATGCGTTCGGGGACGTCTACAGCCGGCCAGCCACCTAAAGTGGTCGGCGGTCAATTTTCTCATTTTTCAGATATTTTCAGATCTTTTGAGCCAGTTGTTGGTCACTGAGGCTCATCTCCATACATGTGTATGGAGGGATGAAGTAAGCTTTTTGCCTGCTTGCTTTATATAAGTGGAGGTCCCTCCCTCTTTAGAGAGGTTCAGAAAATTTAGGAGCTAAATTTTACTCTCTCTTGAATTCTCTCTCTCTCCTCTCTCTCTCTCTCTCTCTCTCTCTCTCTATTTTGTGCTATATTGTGCTTAAAAGTGAGTTTCTTCACATATTTGCACTAAAACACCTAGTCAAACACCTTCACTTTGGAGCTGAGGTCCATTGAAGCTTGGTTTGAGGTCTTAGGCTTGGTTTTGGTTCAGAATTGTTGCTGAATTGTTGTTGTGCTTCAAGGGTAAGAACTTGTCCCTTTTAAGCTTTGTTTTGATTAAGTGCTTGACCACCTTTGCATGCTATTTTAAGGCTGGTTTTAACTTCTTTAAAACTCTGATTTTAAGGCTTTAAAATGTTGGTTTGAGTTTTTCTTGGTTAGGGGGTGGTTTTCTTCCTTCGCTCTTTGGCTTGTAAAGCCTTTTGAGCCACCTTTCTTAGGTTTTATAACCCCCTTTGTTTGGCCTTTCCACCACTGAAACTCAGAGGTTTTTTAGTAGTAGAAAGTTGGTTTTGAGGTCCAAAATGGGAGGGGGTGGTCCCCTCTCCTTTTGTCTTGTTTGCATGTGTTGATAGCCCACCAAATGAGCATGCATTTCTACCTTTTTGTAGCCTAGTTTGAGCATGTTTTTGGCCTTATTTTAACATGTTGTAGCTCTGTTTTTGGCTGGTTGGAGCACCTCTTGCTTGCATCTTACACTTGTAGTGTAATCATGCTTGCTAGCCTAACTTACTTGATGTTGTAGCCTATTATTCTAGCTTAATTTGGATACGCTCTCCAGCATGTTTTTGCTCATGTTTTAGCATGCTTTAGCTTTGTTTTGAGTGGTCTTGGCCCTTTGAGGCTTGCCTTGCATGGTTGTAGTGTAAATGGCCTTGACTAGCTTTGAGTTTCGAGACCCTTAACATGTTGTGTATGATGATTGCATGTTTTGGCATCATTAGCATGTAATTTCAGTGTATATAGTGTAGTCACACTCTCACATATTTTACTCTTTCATAGCTTTTGAGAGTTGTGCTTTATGCCTTGTTTATGAGCCAATACATGAGCATGAGTTTCTTGCTTTTCGTGCTACCATCTCAGCATGTTTTGACCTCTGATTTGGCATGATTGAGCTCTGTCCAGAGCTGATTTGCTTATTTAGGCTATGTATTCTATGCCTCTTGTGTAATGCTCTTTACTAGCTTTGATGTTTTTGACCCTCAACATGTTATGCTTGTATTGCTTGCATGCTTTAAGGTCTTTAGCATGCCATCTCAGCGCTGAATTTCTGCCACCTCTCTCATTCTTCACTTTTCCTTTTGCTTTGAGGGTGTGTTGGCCTTAAGGTTGTGTTTAAGCATGAGTTAGAGTTCATGGTCAAATGGTTTTAACCCTCTTTTGAGGATTCCTCCTAGTTAAGGGCATGCTCCCTCTCTCATGTTTTAAAACCTACTTTGGTTGACCTCCTCTCCTTAGAGGACTTGCACATTGGACTTAACCAATTAAGGAATGGCTTGGTAAGTTAAAATGAGTAAACAAGAATTGGACCAAGTAAAACATGTGAAAGATAAGCATGTTGTTTGCATTGCATTGTGTTTGGATTAGACGTTAATCCAAACACAAGGAATGAGGGACATTTCACACTTAAAGTGATAAATGTGTCACATTCCTTGGTCACCAACACCCTTGATCATGCATGATAGGGTGGAGGCACTTTGAGTCTTATGTGCGCATTCACTAAGCTTGTACAAAGCTTGGTTTTTGGGCCATCATGCATTGAGATGCTTGGTTGATGGCTGGAGAGCCGAGTGCCAGTCCCCTTTGAGCTTGAGAAATGATGAGGAGTGTGGCAGTACATACATTTCCTTGCAAATACATTGTTGTGCCTCTGTTATTCTCTGTTGTAGCGAAACCAGAATCCTGGAAAAGTAGGTGGCCGACCGGCCACTTGGGTAGCCGACCGACCACTTTTACTAGCCGGCCAGCCAGTTAAGGTGGCCGGCAGGCACTTTTTTTGGCCGACCGGCCACCAATCCAATTTTGTGCAGAAAACATCATGTTTTGGAGCAAAAACAGTATAGAGGTTGGTTCAATATTCAGAAACCAAGGCAAGTGCAAACATAGGCAATTGATGGCAAAGCGATGGATTTCTGAGCGGACGCTAACTGAGCATGCATGTCTCCTTTGCCCGCGAGGCCACTTTAATTGCTTTAATTAGTTAGAGTAGTGAATTAATTCATTTGTTTTTGTAATATTTTAATTAGCTTAGCATAGCTAGTTATTCAATTCGGTTTATAATAATTAATTAGCTTAGATTAGTTAATTAATTGGTTTGTAATAAGTAGCTTAATTAGCGTAGCTAGTTAGCTTATTTATTCGGACCCTCCATCGAGAGGGCGCAATGTTGTAATAAGCGTGCGTGTGTGTGTGCATGTCTTCCATCCCCACGTCTTTCTCCCTTTTACTTAATTGCTTTCGATGGTTAGATTAGGGCACGTTTTGATTAGCATACCTTATGCTTTGCATGTTTGCATTCATTCATTTGTCTTGCCTGTACCGAGCTCGGCACATCACTCAAACTGCATTGTGTTTCAATACCTACTTGAATACGTGTTTCAAAGCATGTTATCAAGTTTTGCATTCATATGCCATCTGAGATAGCCGAGCCTATTTAGTTGCATTATTGCATGCGTTGCATTAGGCATCTTAACATAGCTAGGATCATGCATGATTTCTAACTAGCTTTTGTTTTGGCTTGGAGTATACTGTAAGTTTTACGCTTTAGCATACTTGCATGAGTGTGAGTGTTGCCATGATAGCATGCTTGCCATGAGGCTATTTGCTTAAGTGATAAACTGTATGAATGCCTGTGGATGAAGGCTTCGTTGCTTGAATTAGGACAATTCGACAAATGTATGTTTTAAGCCCACTTTGAGAAGTGGCAAAATCATCATGTTTTAAGCCCACTTGAGGGTGGCAAATCCACGCTTTAGCCTACTTGCGAGTAGCACTTTCAAACTATTTTCAAAAACAAACACGAGTTGTTTTTTTCCAATTCTCGTGATTGAGTCTATACTTGTGTGCTATGCGCATCACATAGTAAGTTAGATTAATAATCAGAATAAGAACACATGCGTTTATATAACAACATATCATGCTTAGTAGAGGACGATCTTTGATCGGGCGAGGAGGGGTGCTCATTTCAGGACCTTCCCCTCTTGTACCCAAGTTCCCGAGCCGAGGCAACTTTCGTGATGACGGACACGTGGCCTTTGGCACGAGTCAGGGTTTCCTAAATTTCCCAAAAATAAAATATTTAGGCGGTGACTTCGTAATTGGCAAAGCAGTCCATGTTTGGCGTTTTTTCGTTCAAATTGATTTTCCAAAACCAATTGTCAGATTTGGACTCTTTGGTGTTTATCAGTCTTACATTGCACTTTGTGAGATTAGATTCAGAACCGTGATAGGAGTCTGAACTGTAGTAAGACCAATTCGCGCCTTCTCCGAAAGGGGGGCGCGCTGAGAAAGTCGGGTGCTACACGTACGCGCCCTCACGCGCCTATTTTGTCCTTGGCACATCCAGCTTTCCACCTTTACTCTCACATGTACCAACACGCGCCCCTTCGTACACCAGTGTGTGCCATATTGCTACTGTGCGCCCGTGTGTGCTGTCCAACTACCCTGTATCTGTGTGCGCCGCCTCATTACCATGCACTCACGTGCGCCGTCCTGCTATCGTGCACTCACGTGTGTCGGCCTGCTACCATGCACCCGCTTGCACCGTCCTGCTAATATGCACCCACGTGCGTCATTTCCGTTACTGTGAGCCACGCGCCGTCTCTACTATCCTACGCTACGCCTTTTGCTGATGTCATCCACGCCCTGTTGACATTATCTCTGGCCTTTCTCTTTATTTTGCCTATTTTTTGGTGATTTCGCCCATTTGCTGGCTATTTTTGACGTTGCAGATTCACTGGTGCACTCTATTTTATCCAGTTGTACTCCGCCATCACTAGTTCTCCTTTATGATTCATTATTTAATTACCTCATGGCTCGTTCTAATAGTTATCCTCAACACGGTCACTATTCTGGACCCTCCACAATATACAGCTAAGATCAGTCTTCATCACATTTTGCATTTACTACAGTTGCCTCTGGTTCCTCATCCGTTGTTGCCCCATCACCACCCTACATTCTTTAGGACATTAAAGCTATTGTCAAAAAGGTTATTTCTACCTCTGGTACACCCTCTACTGTTCTTTCAGTTACTCCATGTACCTCT
>JAPPVO010000014.1:26043963-26093812 GCA_030407325.1 Camellia japonica
AATTCTACTCCTTTTTTTCAAGTCATCTAAGACCCTTAACATTCCATGATAGGACCTTTATTGAAACCGTCATCACAACTCCTATCCTCCTTCACGTTGCCAACTTAAGTCAGCCTCTCTAATTCCTCAACTCTTTCCAAATATTTTTCCTTCAACTCAATTATTTTGGCCACCACTTCCTCTCCTTTCCTTCACAGTTTAGTCCTAATGCTTTCCCAACCTTAATTGTAGCTTGAGCTTCTTGAAGTAACTTCTTCTTTTAGAAGTGCTACTTTGTGACACTGATAGGGAAATAGCAGTTGCTGCCGCTCGAAGATCACTCCATTTCTGAGACAGTTGCTAAATAAAATCCCTTTCTGTTTTGACTGACCACCCTGTTTCATTCTTCATTTCCTCTATTAAACTCTTTCCTCCTCAAATTAGTCTTCCTTTTTGGTCTAGCATTAGCCTTCTGCAATGGGCCACCCTTCACGTGATTGTCCTTCTGGGCTATATCTTCCACTACATTCATAAACTGAGACTGGGCTATGCAATCACTCAAATTAGAATTGACCTCCCATCTTGGCCCATTAGTTATAGGCTGAACTTGGGCTCCATGTAGCACAACTTCTAAATAATATTGGGCCTGCCTCACTCTGACCCATTTAAACTATTCATAAACCTGTAGTGCATACCTGATCATCTACTCCTTGAGCTTTCCTAGTCTCCACTTTCCTTGAGCAGACCGCCTGTGCCACCCTTTTTTTATTATGGCCACCCCCCTCAATTGTTTCCCTAGAGCACACTCAGTTTCTTTGTCAGTTTCTTTCTCAACACCAGACATTGCTAGCACTCTTTCCACTGTTGAGTTCCATTGATTGACACCTTATTAGTTTTTGCCACATCATCATCATCGTCCTCCTCTACAAATGAACACCTTCATCTTCATTCCCACCGTCATCACCATTGTCAGCTACCTGGATGGCTGAACATTATCTGCTGTACCTGTTTTGTGCTTCTGGACAGTGATCAATCTCATTGTGCATATTGGATTCCATTACTTCATTTTTCTGGCAGCTATACTCACCATTACACTGACAAATACTGACTAAGGGCTCTTTATACACTCACACTTGATAAGCCCTCACATTTCCTACTAGATTAATACTGTATTGATGGACTCCATAATTTTTTGTGATAATCCTTACTTTGCCAAACAATAAAATTGTTTACCCCACACTGTATCTTCATCATACTGAACTACTTCTCCCCATATAGGCCAATGGCTTCGAAGGTTTTAATACTCCAAGATTGGGAGGAACACCCACACAAGTAAGCCAGATACATCTATCATGGTCCTAAATTCTTTTCTTCCCATTCAGATACTTCATCGCTCCAATCATGTATCAACTCCTCTATTCTTGGTCTTTCTTTCTTCATCTGTTGGTTGGAGCTGAATGATAAAATTGCTAGCTTTCCTCCTGCTTGTCTAACAACCACATCCTTAACATTCCTCTTATGGATCTCCATTCTAAATTCATGGAAAGAAGAAAATGCTTCAGCTTCACCAACACACTATCATATAGCCACCCATTCCAACCTCAACAGCTCTGACAGACACATTTTGTTTTTCGTATTTTCTCCATTTCAAACTACTTCCGCATATGACTTACCTTTGATTCCTCGTAGGTTGAATGGGAGTCCACTGCTTTCTTCTCTGCACCATACCCTCCCTCCTTTACGTTTGTTAGCATCTGTCTACTTGATTAGACTTGCTGTACTCTGCAATCTTTACTTTCTAGGCCCTGTTATCACACCATAAGCCATCAGCTTTTTGCACTATCACCTCTGCAGCCACCTTGTAGTCGTACCTAACAAATCCAAATCGTGTTTCTTGTTGTTTTCCTCATTTTCATTGGTATGAAGACATCCTTAACAACTCCAAACTTGCTGAAAAGATTAAATAGATCTCTAGGGGTCATGGACTCTGGTACTTCATCCACGAAAAGAAGTGACCAAACTCATTCATCCTTGATCGACCATTCTGCTTACCATCATTCGTTTGCTGAGAATCGGATTCCACCTTCTTTCACTTCCAGCCATCAATCCGCCAGGATTTCAGATTGTGTGAAAATTAATCTTAATGAACATTTATATATATATTGATAAATTTTTATATTACTAGTGTATGCTCGTGCCTAAGGCATGGTGTAAAATAACATTTCTTTTCTTCCATTCTCCTCCTGATTATTACATGCCAAGAAGAACTCACCTCCCATCCCACCATCATTGATCACTCTCTCAAACTATCTAAAACTCTCATATTCTCCCTACCAATAATTGCAACAAAGCTATAAAAGAATTCAAATCAAGATTGCATTATAGAAAGCTAGTTAACATCATTAAGCATATCACAGAATCATAATAATTGCATTCCACCGAGTCAATACAATCAATTATTAACATAATTACCATACATGTAAACTAACTACAGTTTTCACTACCCAACTAATCAATCAGCAAAAATTAACAAAGAAAACAAACAAAATAGCACCACAATGGCTTAATGCTAGGGAAACAGACACAAACCATCAGAGGGAAACAAAAACAGAGAGAGAAGGTGAGAGAGCAGAAACAATGCTCAAGCTGAAAACCAGTTCGAGAATAGGAAACAAACCCAGATTGAGAGAGAGAATGGCAACCCAAATCTATTAGCATTCTAAAAAAATAGGAAATAAAACCCCAAATTCAATTACGTTGTGAGAATCAGTTTAGTTCCTGGTTTGTTTGGTTATATAATGAAGTCAACAAAGAAAGAGGAGCGAGCAATTTTAGATAAATAAAGACAACTGCAATGAGAGGAACATGTGGTCAGCAAATAGATAAATAAAGCAAAAAAAGAACTTCAACTAAAGAATTTAAGGACAAAGAGATTACCCAGAAAGCAGAAGCACCACATTTTTTACAAATTAATATAATCAATCAACCCAGATGAATTCACACACATATGTATAAACACAAATAATATGCAAAAAACTTTGAAAAACAAACAATCAGTCACACTTTAATTGTACCCTAAATAAAAGTAAATCAAAAATAACCCCCCCCCCTTCAGGTGCAAATCAATGGCTAGAAACTCAAAAGTTCCAACAAAACAAACCAGATGAGATTACCTAGATAAACTGAAGAAAGAGGAGCGACCAATTTCAGATAAATAAATAAACTGCAATGAGAGGAAACATGTGGTTAGCAAACAGATAAATAAAGAAAAAAAGGAACTTCAATAAAGAATTTAAGGACAAAAGAGCTTACCCAGAAAGCATACTAAACAGAAGACAAATAAATAAAGCAAAAAAGGAACTTCAACTAAAGAATTTAAGGACAAGAGAGAATAGAGAACAAACTCAAAAACTATTTTCCAGTATACATTACTCTTATATTGTGCTTTAACAGTTTGTTTTTCAGTATATTGTGCTTTAACATTTGTTTTTCAATATATTGTGCTTTAACAGAAGCAGGTATAATAAGCAGGTAATGCAAACTAAGCAGAAGCACCATATCTTTTATAAATTAACATTAAACCCATATGTATAGACACAAATAATATGTAAAAAAAACTTCAATTGTACCCCCAATAAATTAACATCAGGTAATGCAAACTAAAGCAGAAGCACCATATTTTTATAAATTAACATCAACCCATATGTATAGACACAAATAATATGAAAAAAAAAAACACTTCAATTGTTCCCCAAATAAAAGTAAATCAATGGCCAGAAAACTCAAAAGTTCTAACAAAAAATAAAATAACTGCAATAATTAGGCAGTTGCTCTCAACAATGGCTTCAATTGGGAAGGAGGAAATAAACCAAGAAAGGGGAAAGGAAAAAAAAAGGAAACAAACACATATTACTAAACCAAATCTTACAAACTTGTGTGTTTTAGAGCAATCCAAATACCTAAAAATGATATCCAGAAAATACCTAATTAACAAATCAATTTAAGGTTTAGAAAAACAAAAATCAAAATCAAAATGAGTACTCTGTTACTTTGTTATATGATCAAAGCCCCAACTCTTCTGGATATATGATCAAAACCACAAAGCAATACTGAAATCGAGAAGGGTGGTAAGGGAATCTTACCTTGCGATGAAAAGGACTGTGACGGAGGAGAAGGAGGAGGAGGAGGAGTGTCGGTAGCGAAGAGAGTGGGTGTCAATGAAGAGAATTGAAATTGAACGGTTGATGAAGAGGAGCGTGGCGAAGGAGGAGAGGAGAAACGTCGGTTGTGATAGAGAGGGTGGGCTTCTGTTTAAGAAGAAGAACAGAGAGAGAGAGAGAGAGAGAGAGAGAGCGAGAGAGAGAGAAGGTGGGGGGGGTTAAGACGTGGAGGAGCATCGGGTGGGTTTTTTTTTCTTCTGTTGAAGAAGAAGAAGAACAGAGAGTGAGAGAGAGAGAGAGGGAAGGTGGGGGGATGGGGTTAGACGTGGGTATATATTTAAGCGGCAATCATCATTCATATGAATCAATCTGAACAATCGATATATACTTAAAATTTGTAATAACCCTCACCACTGATCACTGATAACCCTACTGATTACTGCTAAACTGAGACTGAATATGATTAGTAATTGAATTGATTGAAGTACTGAACTGATTGATTGAATGTGCTAGTTGAAATGCATACCTATCTGTTGACTGTTAAAATTATCTGTTTATGTTGTATGCTTTAAACTGCAAATTGAAGGCCTTATCGGTGGCCGAATCCGAAATTAATTGATGTTTTGTGTTATTCGTATTTATGTGATTTATGGTATATTCAGTTAAAATGTGATTTGGTATGATTAAATTAGATTGAATAATGCTAATTTACAAGAGTTGGACTTATTTACTTAAATGCCACACTAGTGGCCCACTACCTAAACATATTTGAGCCTCCTTACACTCAAACAAAACATTTCCTCAGCCAAATTCCTTGTTATAGCCGACCAAGAGAGAAGAGAGGGAGAGTGTGAGGGAATTGTGTTGTTCTTGATGGTTTGCTTGAAATCTTGAGGAATTGAAGGAGTTTTGCATAATTGAACCTCTAGACTTGTAATTGAGGAACCTAGGTATGAATTTTATCCTCTTAATTGTGTATTTAAGTTCTATCTAGCATGGATTATGGTAGTTTAAAGAGCTAAGTCAAGAATTGGTCTTTAATGTTGAATTGAAGCTCATTCCTTGCATGCATGCCTATATTGATGAGTTTTAAGTTTGTTTTCATGGAAAATTGTTACATGTATGCTCATATTTATGTTAACTCCATGATTTCATCTTGTTTTTGAAAGAATTGGCTCATTAGAGCATGTTTGGAAGCTTGGAAGCTAGTTTAATGCATGCATGTTTAATTGAAGTCATATTCATGAAAATTGGTTTGGAGTTGAGTTTAATTGAGCCACCCTTGGGCTTTGATTTCTTAAATTGAGTTTTGAAACATGTTATACTATGAGTTTCCCAGTGTTTTCCAGAAAATTAGCCCAAGATGATCGAATTTGATGCATTTGAAGTTGAATTTGAGCTTGAGGTTCAAATCTGGAAATTCCAGATTTTGAACTCACGCTCGAGCGGGGTTACTGGCGCTCGAGCGTGAAAATCGTGCTCCCAGCATTTTGTTGTGTTTTGCAGTCCCGCTCGAGCTGGGTAATTTACACTCGAGCGGGACATTGTGTCTTACGCTCGAGCGGGTGTCGAGCGCCCGATCGAGCGTGATTTTCGCACATCTAGTACTTTTTCCTGTGTTTTGCAGTCTGCTCGAGCGTGGGAAGTGACGCTCGAGCGGGAACCTTATCTGCATATACGCTCGAGCGGGGAACTCCACGTTCGAGCGGGACCCCTGTTTTCTGAAAATTCTGAAAATGCTTTTAAAGTGCATCTTTGCATCCTCATTCCATCCTAGGCATTCTTAGGCCTAGTTTAAGGCATCTTAATGAGGATATAGATGTAGAATCACACCGAGTCTAAGTAGGGACTAAGTCTTTGATTCCCGACTGTGTAACTTAGTCTGTGTTCATTCTGTCACTGTTTAGGGTTGGCTTCCGAGACGCGCTCTAGCTGCTTATAGCCCAGAACTCTGTGAGTAACAACTGTGTAAAGATATGTTCAAATATGAATATCTTCTGAATGGTTAACTGTACTGTTTCTGAATTGATACTGTTAACCGAATGAATGTGTGTCCTCTATTCTGAACTGTATTGTGGCATCCATAGCAACTACTGTTACTGTTACTATTACTGTTACAGAGATCTCTGTCAGTTCCTATCATGGAACTTCTGTTTACTGTTACGATGGCCATCATTGACTGTTCGGTCTTTTAAGACCTACTGTTTACTGGACTGTTATGCTAATGGATGTACCACATATGACTGTTATGACTGAATGACTGATATACTGAATCAATGAACTGTTTTCATTACTGTAAGGACATTCATTCTTAACCTCTTTACGCATTACGTTATTCACTGGGCTTTAGCTCACTGTTTATATATATATGTAGGTGTTCAGGCACCAGACCGAGTTAGAAGTGTGGGTTAGACTCCCCTCTTTGTCAAGCCAACCACTGTGCCTCACCGCGAGGTTTCGAGCCTGCCAAGCTATGGCTTAGGGGTGTTTTTATTTCCCCCGTCTGTCTCTGCATCTGTTTTGTAATAACTGTTGAGACTGATACTGTACTGCTTAATAGGGATTAGGTCCCTGTCCTGAATAAGTGTAAATGTTGTACATACTATTTTGCACTGTTTGTTTATATGTATGAAAAGTCTTTTTGCATACAGACTGTCACAGCTCATTGGACATTGTTTATTTACTGTTTTGGCTTCCGCTATGCCCTGTACTCTGTAATACTGTCTTACTGTTAAGCAGGCCTTCGGTAACTACGGATTACTGGCCGGTTACGGTGCTAAACCCATAGAGGCGGGTTTGGGTCGTGACAAAATTCATCTTAGTTATTAATATCAAATGTATCTCTGATATATTTTATATATTTTCAAAAATTCTTATTATATAGATAGATGCATATATTTTTTAATCAACATTCACTCTCTCTCACTCACTCTCTCATTCTTTTATCTCTCTCTCTCTTTCTAGCAATCGGTGATTGGCCGGCGAGACAACTAGTGGTGATTGAATCAGGTTGCCTTCGTAACACATTCGGTTGATCCAATTAATTCCAGATCAAGATCGTACGACCTCGCTCTCAAATTCGATCCGCCCAATTTCAAAGGCAATTTTAGGGTTTTTTTTTTTTTTTTTTTTAGGTTTGATCTTGCAAAAGGTAGACCTTTATCAGTGGAATATCGATCTTAATCAGTTTATTGATGGGTAGGTGGAAAATAATTTATTTCCTTATCATTTTGTTTATAGGGTTTGAGATTGTTTTTTAATTTATACTATTCCTGTTATTTTTGTGTAAACATTTAGTGTGTTTTGATAAATTTTGCTTTAATTTTTTTTTTTTTAATCTGCATGTTGACATTGATTTTGTTTGAGCATGGGAACAATTTTCAGTTTTTTTCAACATACTAAAGTTATAAACAATTGGCTTTAAGAATTGCAAAAGACTAAGTATGAAATCTCTTTGCTAGAATTTTTTTGGGGGCATCGCCTCATTTGCTAGGATTTTTTTAAGTTATCTATATTGATATGAAATCTCTTATTGGTTATCATGTGGGCCACAAACAGTGATAACAAGGGTTTTGGGTGCTTTATGAGGGGTATCAATTTTTTTTATTTATATATTTTTTTTGGTGATTGTATGGCGGTCCAATGTAATGTGGCATCAAAGTGCTTGGACTTGAATTGTTAGTTTTATTAAACTATACATCTTATTCCCATCATCATGCATAGGTGAAGAAGCATGTATTTAGGGTCAGATCTCCACAAATGAGAGTTGTTGAAGCTTAGAGTTATTGAAGTTTAGATCCTCAAGGGAATTTTTATCTCAAAATGTAAATAGCTATCATATATAAATGCAGTAACCTTCTGGTTTTTTTGACAGTTAGACTATGTTGGCACAATTCTTAAAATTAAAGATTTAAATTGTTCAAATTAAAACTATAGGGACTAAATTGAAACCGACCAAAACCATATAGAGGGTAAAACTATAAACAAAATGTTTTGCATTGCTATTTTGCGCTCTTTTCTTTTGTTTTTGTTGTTTTTTTTTTTTTTTTTTGTTTTTTTGTTTTGTTTTGTTTTGTTTTTTTTTTTGACTTTATTTAGAACAGATGTGGATTTGAGGACAAGGGTGAGATTTGGGTTGAAGACATTCTTAATCTTGGTTTTTCGTGAGTATCCTTTTCTGTTGTTAATTTATATGATGTTATACAACTGTTATTATATTATGCCATGCCATAACCAAAAATAAATAGAAGAATTCTGTGTTATGTTTTTCTTTCTCACAATGTGACTTTCAGTTCAAGGACTATTTCCTTGCCCAAAGAATGAAGTATCTTATAGAAATTAATATTGACTTTTATGAACTCCCAAAGTGTGCCCTCACCACTATCTATATATGCATACCTATATTTCTGAACTTGTTGTTTCTCCAGTCAGACTTTAGGCTTTAGTTAAGCATGAATGTGTGATTATATATTTTCTTTTAATCAAGTACGTGGGTAACGAAAGAACGGGAAACAAGAGGGGAAAAGACCATTGAGCCTTAATATCATGGAAATAGCACATGCACTTTGCTAAACTTCCATGAAGTTGAGTTTTAGTAGTTCATGCTTTGTTTTGTTTTATATTATTAATTTTGTTTTATTACTTACTGTGACATGTTATATATTTATATATATTTGATCAAAGAACTAAGTAGTCTTGTAATGATTTTATGAGAGGAAAATTGGGCCTTGCTTCTGCAACTCAATGCATCATTATGATTTGTTTCTTTCTCTGTTATTATAGGCCTACAAAGCTTATAGAGGTTATGAAAAAACGTTTTGATTCCCTTGGCGGAATCATCTTTGAGGGTTGCAGTGTGTCTAGCATATGCATATACAAGGATGCAGCAGTAAGATCTCTAACGTGAAGAAGTAAAATTATGGCACTTGGTTTTGTTGTTTCACCCAAGAAAAAAAAAATCCACAATGGTTCAGCTTGTATGTCAATTATCATGGTGATTGAGTATAGAAGCACCCACCTAAAAAAATATGTAAGTTGAATCTGGTGCAACCTCCGATTTAAGAGCCAATAAAGGAATATGAAGCACCAATTGAGAAGCCAAACAAAGGTAAAGAAGAGCATTAACAGTTCTTAGAGGAAGATATGAGTTAGAAAAATTTAAAGCTGTTGAATTGACAACGATATAATCAGTATAAATTTATACCCCCATGCTTTAATTAGAGAATGGGTTTAATGACTTGAATATTTGAATCCTATTGTTGATCCAAACATTTATGCTTCATTTGGTTCATAGGAATCAGAATGGAATGGAATGGAATGATCATTCCTTAAGCTCAGTTATGGAATGATATTCCCTTATAATGGTGAATGATGATTCCATTTGCAATGCATTTTTTATTATTTTTTCAGTCAACCAAGCATAAGAATAGATATTTTGACGGAATGACCATTCCATTCCACTTTATTCCAATGTACCAAACACTACCTCATGCAGGACATCTTGGTCAAAATGTACTGAAAACATAGTATCCCAATATTTAACAATGCAAATACTATTATACTATGTTAAATCTATTTTACTGGACATACTTCTTATCACTTACTTTTTTTTTTTTTTTTTTTTTTTGCAACTAGCAGATGGGAAGATTTTGTCATCACATCTCACAATTGATGCAATGGGGAATTTTCCCCAGTGGTTAACAGGTTAGGACTGTCCAGTTTTGCATAAGTACTCTAAGCATGCTCTTCAATGTTTGCAATCCTCCCAAGGGACATGCTGGCCTAGGTGCAAGATGCATACATGAAAAGTGCTCTTCAATGTTTGCTTCTTGTGCTTCATATTTCACAAGTAACCAATGAACGATTAGTGAAAGACTCAAAATAGTTAATCTTCAGAAACAGCACTTTACAATTTTTCTAAGTCTAGAACATTGTAAAGGGATGCATGTAACACTACTATATTTATAACATCTCTGTGGAACTCTTGAAATATGAATTGACAGCGATGGATTGGTAAAATGGCCATTAAACTACCAAGACCTGTTCTTTTCTAGTTCTTTTGAAAAAACTTTGTAAACAAATTCTCATATCCAATTCCACTGCCCATTAGATCATATATAATATAGCCATCATTAGTATACATGCCTAGGGCCCGTTGCTTAATGAAATATTAAATCTTAGAATGTCAAGCTTGAGTACTCTGATCTAAGTATGAATTACTGGCAAATAATGCCAAATATTACTATGTAATGGTCATTTTAGGTAATGAATACATCCAATGAAACTTGTTTCATATACTGAATAATTTTTGCAGATAAGAGATGGAAGGAAGCCAGATAGTGTTTGCCTTCTTATTGGTTCTTGTTGTCGTGGGTTCAAAGATAACTCTACAAGTGATGTCATATTTAGTAGTTCAGATTGAAGAAAGTTGGAGAATCAGAAGCACAATATTTTTGGGAGGTGATTGATTTTCTATTATGTTTGTGTTTCCTTTGTAGTATTCTGGCATATGTTTCGTCAATTAAAGAATGTTTTAATTTTGGGAATCGAACTTTCCCTGAAGTTTCATAGGCATTCCCAGCTGGTTCAGGTCCCATGGATAGAACTACTTATATGTTCACTTATGTTGATCCCCAACCAGGATGCCCGAAATTGGAAGAATTACTTGAAGACTATTGGGATCTAATGCCTAATTATCAGGTTATATTTTGGAAATGTTGTTTATACCATAGAATTTGTGATTCTACTTGTTTATTTATGTATATTTGTGAAGTTTGTTTTTTGTTTTTTGTTTTCTGAATGGGCCTATTTATCTGTGAAGTTGAGTAATATTTCATTCTAAATAAGGCTGTTTTGTTCTTTTCTTTCCTTCTTTTTAAACCACAAGCTTTGCTTCTATTGTTTTTCCTGCCCGTATTAAAATCTCCTGGCTCAGTTTTAAACTTGACACATTAAGAGCTCTCTCTCTCTCTCTCTCTCACAAGGAGTCTCTCTTCATGATCTGGAGATTTTGAGAGTTATATTTGGAATCTTTCCTACATATCGGGACAAGTAAAGATGCAAACATCACATGAGCTATATTCAAAATTCTCTTTGGTTCTATTAAATAGATTAATTATCTTCTAATAATCAATATGTGAAAAGCTTGGTAATGCATTAACAAACACCTATATTTCCTATATGTGGAACGTGTTAAATAATGCTCTGGGTAATTTGTGTTCCCAATGTGCTCACATATATTTAGTTTGCAAATGTCGTTGTCATATATTATTGTTGATACATGCAGCGGCTTCTTATACTCATCTTGCCTTGAAATTTTTTTGGGCATATACTCCTACAATCTGACCCATTTCTCTTCTTAATTAGGAGGATTGATTAGACAGTCCATTGCCAGCAACTTTTGATCATGTTTTACAGGTTTTCTTTAGACCCTTTTCAAGACTCGATCAAATCATGGCCATATAGTAATGGAATGCATTAGTTTTAACTGTATATTTGGTTGTATGACTTTAAAATAATTGGCTTTTATTTACTATATTTAAACAATAGTTGGCTTTTATTTTGGTTTTATGACTTTAAAATATCTGACCATGCATTGAAGATTTTCATTTTGGATTTGTTAATTCTATATATATGTCATATCTATATGGTAATCCAAACATTTTATACTAGTAACAATCAAAAGTGGTTCTTCGTTTTCTGTTAATGCAGCAGATGAAGAGTCAGTGTGATGAGAAAATTACGACTTTATCTTTTCTAAGATTAGAACAGTCTCTACAAATAGTAAGTTTATTCATATGTGATTATGATTCAAAGGATATTATATAATGTGTATTACATTCTTCAAATGTACGTACAAAAAAAATATTGATTATTCTTCAAATATGTTGAACCTTTTTTTTATCACACGTATTAACTGTGATGAGAAATGCATATAACGTGTGATCTTGTCTCATTATTAATAACATGTTTTATTAGATATTAATCACACTTAAAATCTGTGATTTAAATGTTTATTACACAGGTTTTATTAGTTATTAATCACACTTAAAAGATGTGATCTAAATGTTATTAATCACACTTAAAAGATGTTATTTAAATATTTATTACAACACGCAAAACGTGTAATGAAATCATCTTTTAATGACACTTAAAACATGTGATTAAAAATTACTTTTTAATCACACTACCAAAAATCACACTTTGACAAAACTTAAAATGTGTGATTAAATAACATACACATAAAAAGTGTAATCTATTTATGATTTTGTAGTAATGTGTAACTGTATCAACCACACATAAACGAGGATACCTAGTCTGGTGATATTTGCTCACTGTTGGAATGACTAAACAATCCAATTTTGGTTTTCTAAGAAGAGAAGACTAAAGGAAAAGGGCACCAGTCACACAGCAAACATGTAACGCTCTAAATTTCTAACCCAAATGATAATACAATAATCTTGGCTCTTTTAAGGAAAACCGAATATAAATCTCCAAACTTACATTACATGATACAATAGTTCTTCATGCAACAATACATTAATCCAATAACAAGTAAATAAACAAATAAATACCCCCAAGGGTTTACAAGTTTTCAAGGCTTGAGCCTAGTTATACAAAATGATTATTCAAACTCACACACATACAGCCCTTGGCTTATACATAGAATCACAGCAAAATGAAAGTCTCGTACTCTCAACACACATTTGCTTGCCTTTAGTTAGGGGGCATCACTAAATCTTTTCTTGCACAAAAATCCCGTAGGGTGAGCATAAAGCCCAGTAGGAAATCCTTAACAAAGTATATACATTTTATACAAGTCTCAAGAGATGAAATGCACATGCCATGCTATGCTCTTTTGAAAGAAAATCACACTCTCAACTTTGAAAACCCTCATGCTCAATGATGTCATGCAATTTCAATTCTTCAAAACTTAACAATTCAATTTCAAGAGCGGTAAATACGACTCTAGTAATCCCTAGGTCGGTGCAGTAAGTAGACTATACAGTACTACCAATTTGTCATTTTTATCAGTATTAACCGGAAGGCTCGACAATTATCCGCGTGAGTTTTCGTCTTTCACCCCAGATACTCAGGGCAACTTATTCAATATCATCTACATCACCTATCAAGACTTACTAGCATATTTACCCCAAAACCTTCAATGAAATCTTGTTTATCAACATTCTTTTCTCAATGCAAGTTTTCAAATCAACTTTCAAAGTTTAATGTAATCAAATGAATTGATATGCCATAACACAAGATGAATATATACTTTTATTCCAATTCATCATCCAATGAATAACACAATTCCCTCTTCTCAAGTATCCTCAACAATTAGTCATTTCAAGACTATTTCAACGTTTTGAACAATAAATTCTAAAATGAACAATAATTCTCATATTTTCTGAAATTCATCATTTATATAAATATAAATAAGAAATTTGTCAAACATCCATTTATTTTGACATACAAAATAAATATAACAATATCATTTATGGATTTTCAGTCTCTTAAAAAAAAATCCCCAAATTCTAGGTTTTCTCACCAAAACTATACAACTCAAATCTTTTGAAAGAAAACTTTCCAAAATCATTTTTTCTTCAATCAACGAAATCAAAATCCATAAGATCACTTTAAAAAACAAGTGACAAACCCACTTTCAAAATCGCTCAACTTCTTGAATCAACATTAGTTTTCAAAGCTATCGAAAGATGATTTCGAAAATCTATAGATCTTGCAAAAACATATATATAACTCTAAAAAATCCCTACCTCAAGTTTTGAAGAAGAAATGAGATGAAACCCCAAATTAATGGTGTCGAAATTCGATCTTCACCATACACAACGAAGCCCTCGAGAA
The DNA here is from genome assembly GCA_030407325.1 of Camellia japonica. Taxonomy (NCBI): domain Eukaryota; kingdom Viridiplantae; phylum Streptophyta; class Magnoliopsida; order Ericales; family Theaceae; genus Camellia; species Camellia japonica. Next base: position 26,057,964 of record JAPPVO010000014.1, read on the forward strand.
GTTAACCAACTTTGATGAAGAATCTATGGCAGAACTCTAATGGATCTTGAGAAATCAAGGTTTTAATCCAATTTGGCTTAGGGAAAAGTAGAGAGAAGGGAGAGGAAATGTTTTTAGAGAGAGATATACAAAAGTGATCTGAAATATCAGATTCAAGAACTGATATAACATGGTCCGCTCGAGCGTGGAAAGCCCCGCTCGAACGTCGAATACACCTTTCCAGTACTTTTGCAGACAAGTCAAACTTCTGGAACCAAACATTCTCCGCTCGAACGCATAAACGGCCGCACAAGCGGACAAGCAACTTCGAATGCATTTTGTATTTTTGCTTCGGGGGCACTGCCCCTCGACCTTGCCATAGCGCCCCTGGACCCCCCAAGGGGTTTTACCCCCCAGACCCGCGTGAGCTGACCAGGCAGCTTGATCCCCGACCGACCTAGTCGAAGTGGCAAAACATGAAAGAAGGATCGAAACTGGGATCGCTACAACCTTCTCCTTTTAAAGAATTTCGTCTTTGAAATTTCAAATCAAACTACCCAAACAAAGGGGTTTCTAGCAATCAAAGCCATGCTATTTCATTTTCAAATTACAATACTAACTCTCAACCAAATTCCACTATTTCCACCATGGTTATCTCATTAACAATAACCTCCCAAATATGCATAAACATGAAATTTCCTAAAAGTAATGGCAACTCTCACCACCTTATGCTTAAACAACATCGCACATATCAACATGTGGTTAACAACTTTAATACGTTTCCCTCAACACTAGGAATATTACAAAGAAAGAACTTAAGCATTTTCAACAAAAATCTGGATATTTGGAACGGACTTCGTCTCCCATCCCACATTGCTTCTTCAACCCATGGTGTCTTCACAACACCTTTACCAACGGTATAGTTTTGCCCCGTAGCACTTGCTCCCTGGTATCTAATATTTGAACCAGTTGTTCTTCGTAAGAGGCATCCTCATCTACCTCCAAGTCAACCAACAATCAAGAACATGAGAAGAGGGTCGGGTTTATACTTCCTAAGCATAGATACATGAAATACGTTGTGAACTCCTGAAAGTTGTGGCGGTAAAGCTAACCGGTATGCCACTCCCCCAATTCACTCTAAATCTTAAAAGCCAAATGAACCTTGGAGATAATTTACCACTCTTACCAAAATCTCATCAAACCCTGCCTTGGTGAGATTTTTAGAAACACATGGTCACCAACTTCAAAAGATAAAGGTCGTCTCCTTTTATCGACATAACTCTTTTGTCGGCTTTAGGCCATAGCTAACCTCTTCCGAATGAGAACAACTTTCTCAGTTGTCTCTCTAACAATTTCTGGACCCAGTAATGGTGCATCACCCACTTCGGCCTAACAAATTGGTGATCTACAAGGTCGACTATACAAGGCCTCAAATGGTGCTATCCCAATACTAGCTTGGTAACTATTGTTGTAAGCAAACTCAATCAATGGTAAGGGCCTTTCCTAAGGCCCCTTAAATCAAGGACACAGCTCTAAGCATGTCCTCCAAAATCTGAATGGTATGTTCCGACTGTCCATCGATTTGAGGATATAAGCGGTGCTAAGAGTCACTTAGTTCCCAATGCCTCTTGAAGGTTTTGCCATAACTGGGCAGTAAAACGAGGATCCCTATTCGATACAATAGTCACAGGACTCCATGTCCGTAACTATCTTTCTAATGTATAACTCTGCCAAGCGTTCAACTGAGTTACTGGTGCACATCGAAATGAAATGTGTAGACTTAGTCAACCTATCAACAATCACCCAAAAGGCATCATTGCCTTGTTGTGTTCTAGGAAGCCCAACTACAAAATCCATGGTAACACGCTCCCATGTCCACTCGGCTATCAGTAAGGGTTGTAACAAACCCGCTGGTCTTTGGTGTTCGGCCTTCACTTGTTGACAAGTAAGGCACTTCGATACAAATAAAGCGACATCCCATTTCATACCCCTCTACAAAAACTGACGACTAAGATCATGATACATTTTAGTGCCTCCCGAGTGTACCGCAAGGCGTGAGTGATGGAACTCCCGAAGTACTTCCTCTCTACAAGATTCTGGTACAAACAAACAGTCTAGGTAACGTACACTCAGATCCGAGTGAACATTCAAACCTTTCTCTTCCTTCCCATTGGAAATTTTAACACAGATTGATTCCACATCACGGTCTCCTCGTTGTGCCTCTATGACCTTACTAACTAAGGTAGGTTGAGCATTTAAAGTAAACAAGGTAGCACTCTTTCCAGACTCACCCAAGTGCAAATCAAACTTGCCAATAACATCTAGCATATCCCATTCCTGATTGGCCACACTTGCCAAACTACTCACAGATTTTCAACTCAAAGCATCGGCCACCACATTAGCTTTCCCTGGATGATAGTGTAACTCATCCACCTCCATTGTCGTAAATTCAAGTCTTTTTGAGAAAACAAATACTATAGACTCTTATGATTGGAGAAAACCTCAAACTTCTCACCATACAAGTAATGCCTTTAAATTTTCAAGGCAAAAATCACCGCCGCTAATTCTAAATCATGGGTGGGGAAATTCTTCTCGTGAGTTTTCAATTGTCGTGATCCGTAGGCCACAAGACACAACCAAGTCCATCCCCAGACGCATCACAATAGATAGTGTAATTCAAACCCCTTTCTAGAATTATCAAAACCGATGGGGTAGTCAATCTAGTCTTAAGCTCTTGGAATGACTTTTCATAAACCTCACTCCACACAAATTTGATACCCTTTCTAGTCAACCTAGTCAAAGGTGCAGCTAGTCTAGAGAAGTCCCATACAAAACGTCGATAATACCCCGCTAATCCCAAGAAACTCCGAATTTCAAAAACATTCTTGGGTTGTTCCCAATCTTGTATGGCATCTATCTTTGAGGAGTCCATAGTCACTCCCTCTCTAGACACTACATGCCCCAAAAACTTCACCTTTGTTAACCAAAACTTGCATTTTTCAAATTTGGCATACAATTGGTGCTCACTAAGTAAGCGCAGCACTACCCGCAAGTGAGTCTCATGTTCCTCTTCAGAGGTTGAATAAATCAAGATGTCGTCCACAAAGACGACCACAAACGGTCCAAGTATTCCCCAAAATTTTGTTCATCAAATCCATAAAGGAAGCCGGTGCATTGGTCAACACCAAAAGGCATCACAAGGAATTCATAGTGCCATAACGAGTACGAAAGGCCGTCTTCTGAATGTCCTCTCCCTGGGCTCTCAACTGATGGTATCCCGACCTCAAATCTATTTTTGAGAAGCAATGAGACCCTCTAAGTTAGTCAAACAAGTCATCTATTCTGGGTAGGGGATACTTGTTCTTAACTGTAACTGTATTCAACTTGTGGTAATCAATACACAACCGTAATGACCCATCCTTCTTCTTCGCAAAGAGAGCCGGTGCTCTCCAAGCCGATGTGCTAGGGCGAATGAAGCCCTTGTCTAAAAGTTTTTGTAGTTGAATCTTCAACTCATGCAATTCGGCGGGTACAAATCTATACGGTGACATGAAAATCGGTGCCGTGCCAAGCACTAATTCAATGGAGAACTTGATCTCCCGGTGAGGTGGTAAACTAGTAAGATCTTTTGGAAAGACATCCGGGTATTCACAAACTACCCTTGGTAACTCAACAAGAGCCCCATCACTCTCACTATCCAAGAGAGTTGCAAGAAGGCCACTAAGCTTGCTCCTACTACGAGGGTCAACAACTGGCGACAAGGCTCTATCAACTCGGTTCCCTAGAAAATAGAAATGATCACCACCCGAAGTGCACACCGTAACTCTCTGACGGTAACAATCAATCACAGCTTGATAAGAACACAACCAATCCATGCCTAAAATGACATCAAAACTCGACATATCTAGCAACACAAAAGCAAACAGAAGTCGACGCCTGGCAACTTCTATTTCACAATCACGACAACTCCGGTCTAAATCAACTGTACCCCCAGTAGGTGACTCTACTCTGAGTGAAGGCACTAACCGTGCTACCTCTAACCCCAATGTAGAAGCAAAAGCAGTAGATATAAATGAATGAGACGCACCCGTGTCTATTAATACATTAGCCAAAGAATTACACACAACAAAAATACCTCTCACAACTAAGGATTCTAGCAACTGCTGTGGGACGGTAACAGTATACACACGTCCCTGTGGCCCCTGATTAACTTGCTTCCCTCTCGGAGCATAGGCCTGTTGTACTGACTGAGCTGAAGTGGCTCCCTGATTTACTCGCGAAGCTTGGACTGATTGAGCCTGTTGATGGCTCTGAGTCTGCCTCGACCCTGATGTGCCAGATGCGCCTTCCAACTGTGGGCAAGTTCTCATCATATGCCCCGGCTGACCACACTGATAACAATTAAACCCTTGACCTTTATTCTGAAACCGAGACTGACTTTGAGATCGGATAGGTGGTGGTCACATTAATTGCCCTCCTCCCTTCTGTGGGCATGAGAAGGATTTGTGATCCGGTTGGCCACACTTGAAACACGAGAAGTTACTCGATGCACTTTTTCCCGAACCCACACTAGGCAAAGAAAAGTGGATCTAGACTGCTGTGGTTGGGACTGGGATGGATAGGTGTTCCTGCTCTTCTTGTTCTGCCTATAGTCTCGTTGAGACTCTTGGCCCCTAGACCTTGAACTCAGAAGCCTCTCCTAGGCTTGTATAGAAATTTCTACGTGTGTCACCGTCTCCACAAGACGGTCATATTCCCAAATCATATTTCTGACAAGCTTGAACATAATTTTTGTTTTCAATTTCTTTTCAAATTCAATGCAACGACGCTCTTCCGTTGCCACCAACTCTGGTGCAAATCTGGACAAACTAGAGAAGACTGCCTTAAACTTGGCCACGGGCATGTCGAGTTGTTTGAGGTCTTTAAACTCTTGCCTCAATCTCTCCCTAGCAATGGGAGGTATGTACTTATCTTGGAAAGCAACCGCAAAGGCTTCCCATGTCGGCTCCACTCTACCCTGGCATATTTCCACCATTGACCCGTATCTCCCTTAAGGTAGTAACTCGCTAGAGTCACTCTTAGTTAACTATCTTCGATGTGAAGCATCTCAAATGTCTTCATAGTTTGTTCAAGCCACTCATCTGCTTTCTTGGGCTCGAGACCACCATGGAACTTATCTGGTTTGGCCCGCAAGAACTCTGTAGTAAGGAAACTCGCCCTTCACTCCATGGTGTTCTCTAGGGCTTGATTCTCCACCCTTAACAAGTTCATAGACTCTCTTAAAGTCCCTGCCATTTCTCGAACTAGGGTCCCAATTGCGGTTTGATCCGTTTGTTCCACCTGCTCGGCCACATTAGCTTGGCCTGCTTGCTCGGCCATATTAGCTTGGCCGAACCCTTTTCTTGCACCAGAACCCTATGGACCAGTATCTTATGCACACCTCGGCGAGCCCTACCATGCCTCCCGCCTCTACCACCACGGACTTAACCCATTCCTGACATCCTAATAAAGGACACAACAGAAATGATTTAGCACATTAACTCATATGTGCTCGTAACTTGACTCACACGTTCGACTACAACAATTCCATATATTTCTCTACCATATAAACAATTCAATTTCACTCCACATAAACACTTAGTGATGTAAACACATACAGACTATTCTTTTACGATGAAATCCATCCGACGAAAAATCAAGAATTCTTAGTAGAAGGAGTATTGATCAAGTACCCTTCTAATGAGACCTCAAGGAATTTAATAGGCGCAAACAACATCCCAAAAGTCCAATCCCATACCCATTTAGTCACATAAGCATGTTATCACATAGTCACAAAATGCATAACACTTCCTAAGCATGCTAAATGAACCCATTGTGGTTAAACAACCACTTCCCACAAGCTCCAAGTATTCAAACCCGGTAGCTCTGATACGAAGTTGTAACGCCCTAAATTTCTAGCCCAAATGATAATACAACAATCATGGCTCTTTCAAGGAAAACCGAATATAAATCTCCAAACTTACATTACATGATACAATAGTTCTTCATGCAACAATACATTAATCTAACAACAAGTAAATAAACAAATAAATACCCCCAAGGGTTTACAAGTTTTCAAGGCTTGAGCCTGGTTATACAAAACGATTATTCAAACCCACACACATACAGCCCTTGGCTTACACATAGAATCACAGCAAAATGAAAGTCTCGTACTCTCAACACACATTTGCTTGCCTTTAGTTAGGTGGCATCACCACATCTTTTCCTGCACAAAAATCCCGTAGGGTGAGCATAAGGCCTAGTAGGAAATCCTTAACAAAGTATATACATTTTATACAAGTCTCAAGAGATGAAATGCACATGCCATGCTATGCTCTTTTGAAAGAAAATCACATCTTCAACTTTGAAAACCCTCATGCTCAATGATGTCATGCAATTTCAATTCTTCAAAACTTAACAATTCATTTCAAGAGCGGTAAATACGACTCTGGTAATCCCTAGGTCGGTGTCAGTAAGTAGACTATACAAGTACTACCAATTTGTCATTTTTATCGGTATTAACCGGAAGGCTCGACAACTATCCCCGCGAGTTTTCGGTCTTTCACCCCAGACACTCAGGGCAACTTATTCAATATCATCTACACCACCTATCAAGACTTACCAGCGTATTTACCCCAAAACCATTCCATGAAATCTTGTTTATCAACATTCTTTTCTCAATGCAAGTTTTCAAATCAACTTTCAAAGTTTAATGTAATCAAATGAATTGATATGCCAATAACACAAGATGAATATAAATACTTTTATTCCAATTCATCATCCAATGAATAACACAATTCCCTCTTCTCAAGTATCCTCAACAATTAGTCATTTCAAGACTATTTCAACGTTTTGAACAATAAATTCTAAAATGAACAATAATTCTCATATTTTCTGAAATGCATTATTTATATAAATAAGAAATTTGCCAAACATCCATTTATTTTGACACACAAAATAAATATAACAATATCATTTATGGATTTTCAGTCTCTTAAAAAAAAATCCCCAAATTCTAGGTTTTCTCACCAAAACTATACAACTCAAATCTTTTGAAAGAAAACTTTCCAAAATCATTTTTTCTTCAATCAACGAAGATCAAAATCCATAAGATCATTTTAAAAGAACAAGTGACAAACCCACTTTCAAAATCGCTCAACTTCTTGAATCAACAATCAGTTTTCAAAGCTATCGAAAGATGATTTCGAAAATCATATAGATCTTGCAAAAACATATATATAACTCTAAGAAAATCCCTACCTCAAGTTTTGAAGAAGAAATGAGATGAAATCCCCAAAATCAACGGTGTCGAAACTCGATCTTCACCGTACACAATGAAGCCCTCGAGAAGTTAACCAACTTTGATGAAGAACCTATGGCAGAACTCTAATGGATCTTGAGAAATCAAGGTTTTAATCCAATTTGGCGTAGGGAAAAGTAGAGAGAAGGAAGAGGAAATGTTTTTAGAGAGAGATATACAAAAGTGATCTGAAATATCAGATTCACGAACTGATATAACATGGTCCGCTTGAGCATGGAAAGCCCCGCTCAAACGTCGAATACACCTTTCCAATACTTTTGCAGATAGGTCAAACTTCTGAAACTAAACATTCTCCGCTCGAGCGCATAAACGGCCGCTCAAACGGACAAGCAACTTCGAATGCATTTTGTATTTTTGCTTTAGGGGCGCTGCTCATCGACCCCGCCAAGGGGCGCTGCTCCCTGGACCCCAACAAGCTGACCGTGCAGCTTAATCCCCGAATGGCCCAGTCGAAGTGGCAAAACATGAAAGAAGGATCGAAATCGGGATCGCTACAAAACAAAAGAGGCTTTTATAAACTAACTGAAAGTACCAAAAAGAGGCTTTTGTGGACTTACTTGAGATTCTTTGACAAAAATTAATGCATCAAACACAATAAACATGGATTTTCAAGGAATGAAGCTACAGATGGGAGGTTAAAAGAGAGCCGATACACATAAAAACTTCCCCTAACTAACATGGATTCCATGCTCTTCTTCTGCAAATTAAGCCTCAAAAGCTTGTAACGATCTCAAATTTGTAGCAAAAACAAGCAAAAGATATGAAATGCGGTTGGCCAAGTTTAAAATTTACACATTGACAATTAATTGAAGAGAAACCTTGCTGGAAAGGATAAATACACAGGTTAAATCAAATTAGTCCAAAAACCATAACAATCCAATGGTTCAGAAAATTAGTGATCATGATAGGTTAAAGAAGATCACGATAAACTCAAACTCATCCAATATAGGGCAAGATTTTTAGCTGGGTATGGGAGGTGTAGAGAAACCCTAGATAGATAATGTAATTCTCACACCACATCACTAGTAGAAATAACCAGGAAGAAATAGATTCCCCTTAAGCTCATTATTCCACCTGGATTACAAAATGAGAAAAGGGAGAATGAAAACCAAATAGATGTTTGTAGTAAATAATCAATCTTAACAGAGTGAGGACAAATGAGAGATTGAGAAACAAAAAGGAAAAAGATGAAATGTATCATACCACAACAGAGCAGGTACAGATTAAGAGATAATAACCCATTCGATCTAATGATTAACATTTAATGTAGCTGGTCTCAGGAAGCACTAGATCATCATTAGTGAATGATAAAATCACTTATCAAGATGCCACTATACCGCTATACCAATTTATAAAAAAAAGGAAAAAAAAACAAAAAACACCAACAACAACAGATTAGCAAAATTTCCCAATCTCTCAATACAAAATAGGCAATTCAAAACAGTCTAATCCATACCTGTTCGAGTTTTCTTGGAACAGAAAAGCCTATCATTTCATCGGCTGGTTTCCAGCCATGTACTAGTGAGAAGGATTTTGCAATTACAGAGGAAAGCTCTTCCGGTGCTAATGGTGGTGGTTCAGCAATGAAGATGACATCGACGCTATTGGATTAGGTGGCAACATCCTCACTGCACCACCACCGCTAGCGGTGGCGATGACTCCATCGTCATCGTCATCATCATTGTCCTCTTCGTCATTCATGCTGTTAATGTATATATTAGATTTAGATATATATCAATCTCCTTCTGTCTTTCTCCCTCTCTATCTTTATCTCCTTGTATCTTTATCTCTCTCTATCTCTATCTCCTTCTATACTTATCTAAGTTTGTGTTCAACATATAAATACAGGATCTCATATTGTATTCAATTAATTCAATATGCATAGATATACAATTTTTCTTTTATTTCAACCATTCTAACATGGTATCAGAGCTTAGGTCTTGAATCCGAGCTCATCTTTTCTCCTGCTTATTGCCCGTACATAGTGGCACTATAGCATCTCTCTTTTGTTTCATCAATACACCATTTTTTGTTCCACAACACTATTTCGTCATCATTTTTGACCAAAATTTTATAAATTTTTCATCAAATTGCTCGGAATTGTGTCTTGGTTCCAACACCACTAGGCCGGTCGCCAAACTCCTCCGTATTGTAGACACCCCATTTTTGACCGACCTTAAGACTCAGACGTCATCGTTTGTGCGCGCGATGATTGTGCATGTTTGTGCTCATTTTGAGTCTTCGAGGTTCTCGGCTGAGTGCCTTGTCTTTGAGCCTCTAAACCTTCTGTGTTTTGGCATTGTTTTTGGACCAAACCTTATTGCCTCTTGCCTGGGAGAGGGGGGGAGGGGGGCGAAGGCATTGCCGGCCACTTTTCTTCCTTGCCAGCCACTTTAAGTGGCCGGTCGCCGGTCGCCAGTCGCCAGCCACCTAAAGTGGCCGGCTGCCAATTTTCTCTTTTTACAGATATTTTCAGATCTTTTGAGCCAGTTGTTGGTCACTGAGGCTCATCTCTATACATGTATATGGAGGGATGAAGCAAGCTTTTTGCTTGCTTGCTCTATATAAGGGGAGGTCCCTCCCCCTTTAGAGAGGTTCAGAAAATTTAGGAGTTAATTTTACTCTCTCTAGAATTCTCTTTCTCTCTCTTTATTTTGTGCTATATTGTGCTTAAAAGTGAGTTTTCTTCACATATTTGCACTAAACACCTAGTCAAATACCTTCACTTTGGAGCTGAGGTCCATTGAAGCTTGGTTTGAGGTCTTAGGCAGGGTTTTGGTTCAGAATTGTTGCTGAATTGTTGTTGTGCTTCAAGGGTAAGAACTTGTCCCTTTTAAGCTTTGTTTTGATTTAGTGCTTGACCACCTTTGCATGCTATTTTAAGGCTGGTTTTAACTTCTTTAAAACTCTGATTTTAAGGCTTTAAAATGTTGGTTTGAGTTTTTCTTGGTTAGGGGGTGGTTTTCTCCCTTGGCTTTTTGGCTTATAAAGCCTTTTGAGCCACCTTTCTTAGCTTTTGTAACCCCCTTTGTTTGGCCTTTCTACCACTGAAACTCAAAGGTTTTTTAGTGGTAGAAAGTTGGTTTTGATGTTCAAAATGGGAGGGGGTGGTCCCCTCTCCTTTTGTCTTGTTTGCATGTGTTGATGGCCCACCAAATGAGTATGTATTTCTACCTTTTTGTGGCCTAGTTTGAGCATTTTTTTGGCCTTATTTTAACATGTTATGGCTCTATTTTTGGCTGGTTGGAGCACCTCTTGCTTGCCTCTTACACTTGTAGTATAATCATGCTTGCTAGCCTAGCTTACTTGATGTTGTAGCCTATTATTCTAGCTTAATTTGGCTATGCTCCAGCATGTTTTTCCTCATTTTTTAGCATGCTTTAGCTCTATTTTGAGTGGTCTTGGCCCTTTGTGGCTTGCCCTGCATGGTTGTAGTGTAAATGACCTTGACTAGCTTTGAGTTTCAGGACCTTTAACATGTTGTGTATGTGATGATTGTATGTTTTGGCATCATTTAGCATGTAATTTTAGTGTATATAGTGTAGTCACACTCTCACATATTTTACTCTTTCATAGCTTTTGAGAGTTGTGCTTTATGCCTTGTTTATGAGCCAATACATGAGCATGAGTTTCTTGATTTTCGTGCTATCATCTCAGCATGTTTTGACCTCTGATTTGGCATGATTGAGCTCTATCTAGAGCTGATTTGGTTATTTAGGCTATGTATTGTATGCCTCTTGTAAAATGCTCTTTACTAGCTTTGATGTTTTTGACCTCAACATGTTATGCTTGTATTGCTTGCATGCTTTAAGGTCTTTAGCATGCCATTTCAGCACTGAATTTCTACCACCTCCCTCATTTCTTCACTTTTCCCTTTGCTTTGAGGGTGTGTTGGCCTTAAGGTTGTGTTTAAGCATGAGTTAGAGTTCATGCTCAAATGGCTTTAACCCTCTTTTGAGGATTCCTCCTAGTCAAGGGCATGCTCCCTCTCTCATGTTTTAAACCCTACTTTGGTTGACCTCCTCTCCATAGAAGACTTGCACATTGGACTTAACCAATTAAGGAATGGCTTGGTAAGTTAAAATGAGTAAACAAGAAATGGACCAAGTAAAACATGTGAAAGATAAGCATGTTGTTTGCATTGCATTGTGTTTGGATCAGACGCTAATCCAAACACGAGGAATGAGGGACGTTTCATACTCAAGGTGATGAAACGTGTCACATTCGTTGGTCGCCAACACCCTTGATCATGCATGATAGGGTGGAGGCACTTTGAGTCTTATGTGCACATTCACTAAGCTTGTACAAAGCTTGGTTTTTGGGCCATCATTCATTGAGGTGCTTGGTTGATGGCTTGAGAGCCGAGTGCCACACTCCTTTGAGCTTGAGAAATGATGAGGAGTGTGGCAGTACATGCATTTCCTTGCAAATACATTGCTGTGCCTCTGTTGTTCTCTGTTGCAGCAAAACCAGAAACCTGGAAAAGCAGGTGGCCGACCGACCACTTGAGGTAGCCGACCGACCACTTTTACAAGCCGGCCGGCCAGTTAAGGTGGCCGGCAGCCACTTTTTATGGCCGACCGGCCACTTGAGGTAGCCGACCGACCACTTTTACTAGCCGGCCGGCCAGTTAAGGTGGCCGGCAACCACTTTTTGTGGCCGACCGGCCACCAGTCCAATTTTGTGCAGAAAGCATCCTGTTTTGGAGCAGAAACAGTATCGAGGTTGGTTCAATATTCAGAAACCAAGGCGAGTGAAACAGAGGCAATTGATGGCAAAGCGATGGATTTCCGAGCGGACGCCAACCGAGCATGCATGTCTCCCTCGCCCGCGAGGCCACTTTAATTGCTTTAATTAGTTAGAGTAGCGAATTAATTCATTTGTTTTGTAATATTTTAATTAGCTTAGCATAACTAGTTATTCAATTCAGTTTGTAATAATTAATTAGCTTAGATTAGTTAATTAATTGGTTTGTAATAAGTAGCTTAATTAGCGTAGCTAGTTAGCTTATTTATTCGGACCCTCCATCGAGAGGGCACAATGTTATGAGAGGGCACAATGTTGTAATAAGCGTGCGTGTCTGTGTGCATGTCTTCCAACCCCACGTCTTTCTCCCTTTTATTTAACTACTTTTGATGGTTAGATTAGGGCATGTTTTGATTAGCATATCTTATGCTTTGCATGTTTGCATTCATTCATTTTTCTTGCATGCACCGGGTTCGGCGCATCTCTCAAACTGCATTGTGTTTCAATACCTACTTGAATACGTGTTTCAAAGCATGTTATCAAGTGTTGCATTCATATGCCATCTTAGATAGCTGAGCCTATTTAGTTGCATTATTGCATGCGTTGCATTAGGTATCTTAACATAGCTAGGATCATGCATGATTTCTGACTAGCTTTTGTTTTGGCTTGGAGTACACTGTAAGTTTTATGCTTTAGCATACTTGCATGAGTGTGAGTGTTGCCATGATAGCATGCTTGCCATGAGGCTGTTTGCTTAAGTGATGAACTATATGAATGCCTGTGGATGAAGGCTTCGTTGCTTGAATTGGGACAATTCGACAAATGTATGTTTTAAGCCCACTTTGCGAAGTGGCAAAATCATCATGTTTTAAGCCCACTTGAGGGTGGCAAATCCGCGCTTTAGCCTACTTGTGAGTAGCACTTTCAAACTATTTTCAAAAACAAACACGAGTTGTTTTGTTCCAATTCTCGCGATTGAGTCTATACTTGTGTGCTATGTGCATCATATAGTAAGTTAGATTAATAATCGGAATAAGAACACATGTGTTTATATGACAACATATTATGCTTAGTAGAGGCCGATCTTTGATCGGGCGAGCGGGGGTGCTCATTTCAGGACCTTCCCTTCTTGTACCCAAGTTCCCGAGCCGAGGCAACTTTGGTGATGACGGACACGTGGCCTTTGGCACGAGTCAGGGTTTCCTAAATTTCCCAAAAATGAAATATTTAGGTGGTGACTCTGTAATCTGGCAAAGCAGTCCATGTTTGGCGTTTTTCATTCAAATTGATTTTCCAAAACCAATTGCCAGATTTGGACTCTTTGGTGTTTATCAGTCTCACATTGCACTTTGTGAGATTAGATTCAGAACCGTGATAGGAGCCCGAACTGTAGTAAGACCAATTCGTGCCCTCTCTGAAAGGGGGCGCGCGGAGAAAGTCGGGTGCTCCAGTTTCTGGTGACTCTGCTGGGGATTTAGAGAACTTGACTCGAACATCATGATATGTTGTTTTATCTATACTTATCTGTTTCTTTGCATTGCATTTGCATTGGTGTGCCTAAGTCACAGTGTTTGCCATTTGCTATTCCTAAACGGTTTGCCGAAGGCATGCTTGGAAAAGCGTGCCATAAGGCTGACTAGTTATGGGCTCTGCCACGATGGGAACACAAACCTTGAATCTGGATCACTGCCGTACCTTTGATCCACCTTTCATTTCTCGGTGTTTGGTGCGAGAGGTATATTAGGTGGTCTTGCTGAGGCACCCTTTTTGACCATTTGACCTAGTTGCATATCGGAAGCCTTAGAGACTGTTCCAAATTAGGACAGGTTGCTCACCTAAACGTAGGATTGTTTGAAACCGCATGCATGCGTAGTGAAACCCTAGCTACTGACAAAAATAGGACAGGGAAACCCTACCCCACCATAGGGGTGTTTTGGTTCTCACTTGCTTGATATGTGCTGTTAGGGTGTGTCTCTATAGGATGTATGCATCAGTTGCAAGTCTGGGTATCATGTTTGAGGACATCAGTGTTTGAGGGTATCATATTTGAGGCAGTGATTTGGGGGGCAGAGATCAGTGTTTGAGAACAGATTATCCAGCTTATAATTTCAACTGTATGTTATTTCTTTTTGAGCCGGGATGCTGTTCGTTTCCTGATTGTTGTTGTTTTCTTTTTGTTTTATTTTCCTTTTTGCAAGGTAATGTTTCATCATTGCTTCCAACGAAGCAGATACCCCCCGAGCACTCAAGACCAAAGTTGGGAGAATTCATCGATCTGAGGATCTAGTTGATGGACAACCAGTGTTTGTTTTATTACCCTCGGTTACGAGACGGAGGTCATCCAGGCACAGGTCATCAGTACAGCAGTCGCTAGTTCAGCGGTCGTTATCTACCTCACTTGTGCGCAGTTGGGCTGAGATATCTTCTTTCACCTCAGAGAGAGGCTACACACCTGTTCAATTAGATTAGCACTTTACAGTCAATATGGAGGACATGACGCGTTAGCTCCAAGAGACCATGCAGGCCATGCAGTAGGATGCTGCTTGTCAGGCGGAGGTTACCGCTCATCAGGCAGAGGTTGTAGCTCAACAGGCAGAACTAATTGCTAGGCTTCGACAATAGCAGCAACCACAACAAGCCGAAGCATCTGCTTCGCATCCACCCCTACCCCCACCTAGGGTTCTAACACCCGAGGATGTAGCAACCGTCTAGGAGAATACGAACATTCCAACAGGGCCAGTTCCACCACCAGTCCTACCACAGACTTCAAAAACACTGACCCTCTGTAGACGTCCCCGAACGCCCCGGGAGGTGTTAAGTCCCGTTCTGTTCATATTGGGGTCACTACAGTTCAAGGACTCAAATGTCACGGTTCTTAATCTTGAACCAAGAGTCAAATCCGGCAAATCGTTTTGAAAACAGATTTTTGAAAGAAGTGCCAAACATGGACTGCTTTGCCAGATACAGAGTCGCCACCTAAATATTTTTTAAATGGGAAATTTAGGAAACCCTAACTCGGCGCCAAAGGCCACGTGTCCATCATCACCAAAGTTGGCTCGGAACTTGGGTACGATTGGGGAAGGTCACATCGTGAGCACCCCCGCTCGCCCGTCAAAGACCGGCCTCTACTAACCATGATATCTGTTTTTGAAAACATTGTATGCTCTTATTCCGGTTATTAGCCTAGATTTACTATGTGATGCGCACAGCATACAAGTATAGACTGAGTCGCCTGAATTGGAACAAAACATTTCATATCTGTTTGTTTGAAAATGGTTTGATGGTGCTACCCGCAGGTAGGCTAAGACGCGGATTTGCCACCCTCGGGTGGGCTTAGAAAACATGATTTTGCCACTATCTAGTGGGCTTAAAACAAACATTTGACGAATTGTCCAATCCAAGTAACTCAACCTCCACCCACAGGCATTCACGGCAGTTATATCACATAAGCATTTAGCCTCATGGCAAGCATGCTATTCATGGCAACACTCACACGCATGCAAGGATGCTAAAGCATAAAACTTACCGAGTTCTCCAAGCCAAAACAGAAGTTGATTAGAAATCATGCATGATCCTAAGTATACAGAAATGCCTAATGCAACACATGCAATAATGCAACTATAGCAGGCTCGGCTATTCTAAACATGGCATGTTAAATGCTACAGCTAACATGTATTCAACTTGGAATTGAAATACCAATGCAGTTTGTATGATGCGCCGAGCCCGGTGCGTGCAAAACAGATGAATGATGCAAACATGCTGTCATACTGTATGCTAATTAAAATATGCCCTATATCTAACCATCGTAAGCGGGTAAATAAAAGGGAGAAAGAAATGGGGGTTGGAAGACATACATCACACTCACCCACACTTATTACAGTTATGCCCTCGCGCAGAGGGTCCGAATAAATATACAGTCCGAAATGAAAGAATAGTACAGTCTGAAATGATATACAAATTTCTAATTAATTAACAAATTAAACTAGGAAAGGCTGTAAACTGGCGTGCAAGCCAGGGGGCTGCCTCGATTCTGATAAATTATGTATGCCGGACTGCGTTGCACGGAAATCCACTGGGATGCCCAGTCTAGCCTCTGTTTGCAATGTTTCTCGAAAAGCGTGCTGGACTTCGAAAAGTTGCTGATTCTTTATCTTGCTGCAACAGAGAGCAGGAAAAGGGCATAGCAATGTATTTCACAAATATATGCATGCCTCGATCCTCGTGCCACTAATCACGCATATCGATGCATGATGGCCGAGGAATCGGATTGCACAACTCAATATAGGGTGCAATGCAGATGAATGCTACACGCAAAAACCTAATCCATCATGGGTAATCCGGAGTGTCGGTGACTTGGGAATCGAGGCCCGTTCCGTGAAACGTGCCTCGTTTCCCGTGCTCGGGCTAACTCTTATCCCGAACACGATGCAATATGCATGATATGCATGAAATGCAGCTTAGATATAGTCTAGTATGCACAATGCTGATGGAAATGATAGTCTCGAAAATGCGTGCACGCGGGCACGCAAACCGAGAAAACACATGAATGCAATCTAAGATACAACCTGGTATGCACTATGTTGTGAAAATGAGATGAAAATGAGACGCCTCGAAAAGCGTGCACGCAGGCACGCAAACCGAGGCGATGATGTGAAATGCAAATCGGATAAAACCGAAGTGCCTTGAAATGCGTGCCCACGGGCGCGCAAACCGAGGCGATGATGAAATGCAAATCAGATAAAACTGAAGTGCCTTGAAATGCGTGCCCACGGGCGCGCAAACCGAGGCAATGATGAAATGAAAATCGGATAAAACCGAAGTGCCTTGAAATGCGTGCCCACGGGCGCGCAAACCGAGGCAATGATGAAATGCAAATCGGATAAAACCGAAGTGCCTTGAAATGCGTGCCCACGGGCGCGCAAACCGAGGCGATGATGAAATGAAAATTAGATAAAACCGAAGTGCCTTGAAATGCGTGCCCATGGGCGCGCAAACCGAGGCAATGATGAAATGAAAATCAGATAAAACCGAAGTGCCTTGAAATGCGTGCCCACGGGCGCGTAAACCGAGGCAATGATGAAATGAAAATCAGATAAAACTGAAGTGCCTTGAAATGCGTGCCCACGGGCGCGCAAACCGAGGCGATGATGAAATGAGATGGAAATGCAAATTGGGCTTATACTAACATGAGTGGACCTCAGCCACACTCACATCAGATGCCGTCGGATGAAAACGAAGTGCCTCGAAATGCGTACCCACGGGCGCGCAAACCGAGGCGATGATGAAATGAGATGGAAATGCAAATTGGGCTTATACTAACATGAGTGGACCTCAGCCACACTCACATCAGATGCCGTCGGATGAAAACGAAGTGTCTCGAAATGCGTACCCACGGGCGCGCAAACCGAGGCGATGATGAAATGAGATGGAAATGCAAATTGGGCTTATACTAACATGAGTGGACCTCAGCCACACTCACATCAGATGCCGTCGGATGAAAACGAAGTGCCTCGAAATGCGTACCCACGGGCGCGCAAACCGAGGCATGGCCCGAGGGCATGAAATGACACGGGAAATGATATGCAAGCATGCAAACCAAATTTCAGCACCTAAATGAAGGGGAAAACAGCCCCGAAATGATACGGAATTACAACCAATGCATGAAATCATCCCGAAATGTGATTTAAGCACCCGAAATGGCCTACGGCTATGCTAAACATGCAAAATTGATACATGAAAGCAAAAACAGTAGCTAGGCAGCCCCAAAAATAGCATCTTTTCAGTACAAAACATGACCAAATTGTGAGCATAGATATGGCAACAATGGCATGCAAAAATGGGGAAAAAGAGGAGAATTACAAAGCAAGTGGTATCTACAATGCTCAAACTGAAAAACACAGTTCTACAAAATTAAAGAGGGGCCAAAAATATGCACATTTACAGTAGATGACATCCCTAAATTCAGTATGTAGATATGCTTAACATAGCATGCAAAAATGAGCCAATAAGGGGCTACAACATGAGGTACCATAAGCAATGACCAAACAACCTTGGACCCTTAACAAAACATGAAGAATGAGTTATTATAAGACACTTTCTAAGCCTGATGAAGGCTCAAATCCGAAGTCAAGCAAGCCTAACAAAGCATGCAATTTTACGGAAAGTATGGAGGATACAACATGAGGTACCAAAACCAGTCATCAAATGGCCTAAGGCCCTTAACAAAACATGAATAATAGGCAAAAATAAGGCTCTGTCTAGGCCTGATGAAGGCTGAAATCCGAAGCATGGTGAGCTTAAAAAAGCATGCAAAATGAGATTGTGACAAGAATTCAAAGCAAGTGATATGTAGAGCAAGAAAACCAGGTTGAGCCCTTCTTCAATGTTGAAGAGGGGCTCAAAATAAGCACAATATCAGTATGTTGAATGCTCCAACTCGGATCACAAATAGGCCAAAACAATCATGCAATTTTACGGTAAAATGGAAGCATTTCAAAGGAAGTGCATGATAGAGAAGTCAAACATGGCTGAGCCCTTCTTCAATGTTGAAGAGGGGCTCAAAATAAGCCCACTCACAGTATATAGTATACTCGAAATCAGATCACTCAAAAGCTAAACAAAGCATGCAAAACAATGGCCTAAAGAGTGATATTGAAGAAAGTATATCATAGAGACACCAAATGAGATTGGGCCCTTCTACAATGTTGTAGAGGGGCTCAAAATAAGCACAAAACCAGTAGGGGTCGGAGTCCAAAACAAACAGCAAATAGGGCTAAGAAATGACTCAAAATTTTGCTAGAAAAAGGGATTTAGAGGCTTACCCTTGAAGATCCAACTTTGGTGGCCTCTTGGCTTGAAATTGTTGCCTCTTAGCCTCTGAAGAACACTTCCTTGCTGCTGTAATGGAAGTGGTGAAGGTGGAGCTTAGGGTTGATGAAGGATTGAGCTAGGAAGCTTGAAGAACTTTGAGGGTTTTGGAGGTGAAAATGGAGGCTTTTGAAGAGAGAGTCTTGAGATGAAATCTTGTAACCTCAACAAAGGAGGAGGCTATGCCTTCAAATAGGGAAGAAAAGGTGTAAAAGGGGAGGGAATTGCATCCAAGCATTCCCTCCAAAAATATCCCCCGGATGCCCGGATATTTTGAAAAATATCCGGACAGCTGGAAAGGGCTGGAAAGCAGAAAGCTGGCCGGCCAGGTAAATTTCTGGGAGGTGGCCGGCCGGCCACCCCACCTGGTCGGCCAGCCACTCACCCTGGCCGGCCGGCCATGGCCCAAAAATGAAGTGCAAATTTTCTGGCCGACCACCATGCAATGGTGTCCTCCCAGATGTGTAGAATAAGGCCCCAAGGTCGGAATCTGGCAACTCTGAAGCAGGAGTCACAACATAGGACTTGAAGGAGAGGCTCAAAAATGAAAACAACAATTTCTGGCCGACCACCAACTTTTAGGGTCCTCCCAGATGTGTAGAACAAGGTTCCAAGGTCGGAAATTGGCAACACTGAAGCAGGAGCCACAACATAGAGCTTGAAGGAGGGGCTCAAAAATGAAACTTTGAATTGCTGGCCGACCATGCTCTTTTAGGGTCCTCCCATGTCCCCTGATCACAGATATGTAGCTTTGGTTGGAAGAAAATATCCCCAGGGTGTTCAACATTAGCCCGGAAGTGAGCAAAACGGGCGCCGGAGAAGCGAAACTGGTTATTTGGGATAATTGTTGGCCTCTCACCCTCCAGTGATCTTTCTAATGCTGAAACAGAGGTACCTGCCAAAATTGAACAAAAACTAATGAGAAATGAACGCTCGGGACCCAAACCGCGAGGTTCGGGGTCTCGAAAATGGGCTGCGGGCACCGGAAGTGGTGTTCAGCAGCGAAGTGGGTATCAGAGACCCCAGTGTTCCTCGGAATGATAAAACAAAGGTACCTGCCAAAAATCAGAGAAAACCGATGCAAAATGAATGCTCGGGGCCCAAATCACGCAGTTCGGGGTCCCGAAAACCGGCTGCAGGCACCGAAAGTGGCATACGGCCACGAAGTGGGCATCAGGGGCCCCAGTGTTCTTCATAATAATAAAACAGAGGCACTTGCCAAAAACCGGAGAAATCGGAGATGGTTGGGGGTCCCGAACCGAGGCACACGGCCTGACGGCTCCGAAAACCGGGAACCGGGCTCCGAAATGGGCAAAATGGCCTACGGCCACGAAAAGTAGCTCACGGCCACCGAGAGATGATCTACAGGACCACTCCCTTCCCTCAGGAAAGAAAACAGAGAAAACCGAGTCTGGTTCGCAAACCGAGACAAGGCACAGAAAAGGATTCGGAAGTTCGGAGGCAGGGCGCACGGCTGCGACTCTGAGACTTCTGAATGAGCACAGTATGCAATATCACCGAGCGCTCAATCGGTGACGTCTGAGCCTTAAGGTCGTTCAAAAATGGGGTGTCTACAGTTGCCCCTCTTTGACAGAACTCGGAAGTCACAAGTGACGGGAGTGAATGTCAAAGCCCAGAGACGACCCATTTTTGACAAGGCCGAAGACTTAGACACTCATACAAGATGAACAGAAATGTGTGCCCGCAGGCGTGCCTTCAGGCAAGGGGCAAAATGCAAAATGATAGGCGCGGAGCCGGGTGATCATGCAAGTGCAGCAAGCTGTAATGAAGCAAGTATTGACAAATAGATGCAACAGTTTTAAGCAAGAATGCAAAGCAACAACTACATTTCATGCAGTTAGGAATGCGGAGAATCACTCGATTCTCGTCGCGTCTCACACGGAGAAGATACGATACCTGCGCGATTCGTCTGGGCGCACCAGCCTCAAATGAACCGTACATACAATATCGTGCTTGCAAAAGAAGGAAATTCAACAAGAACAGTATGCCAACAACATATATTCAATGTGATTCCTAAGATTCGAAAAGTTGTGACACACGCAGTGTCGGCGGGTAACACACATCGCAATGCGAGAAAAGATAATGCGTAACAACGCATACTCAAGCATAGAGGTATGGTAAACATGCATGACAATGCAAAACATTCACGAGAATGCGAATTATGAGCCAAATAATGCACAACGAGCGCAAATCAGAGTGCCCGTTTGTTGCGAAATAATAAACAAGAAAGCGCGCATTTCGGCGACGACAACTCGATCGCGGCCTCTGATTCACCTCCCGGAGAGGTTATAACATGTTCAAAAAGGATACACCTTGATTTTGATGAATAATGACGAGACACATGTCAGAAATTGCAGTTAAAGTTCCAACGGAGCAATTTCGCGCCAGAAAGTGCACTTTTCTCGAACTTTTTTCAGGTCCCGGGAACTCCGATTTTCCTCAAAATTTGCAGAGAGGTAGGGGAGGGGGTGGGGACCATGGTCGGCCAGCTCTTGGCCCTAGGAGAGGCTGTCGGCCAGGGAGGAAAAAGCAAATGGCCGGCCGACCAGGAAAGGTGGCCGGCCGGCCACCTGTCAAAAGCAGGGGCATTTTGGTCATTTTTGCAATTTCTTAAATATACACTTCCAATGCCTCCGAAATCACACCCCCAAGTGTGAAATTCTCTCCTCTTGCTTCCCAAGCCATTTTCTCTTTCAGATCTGCATTTTATACGCGCCCCTCGGCCTCCCACGCAAGTTGTTTCTGCGAAATCCTTCAGATTTAAGCACTTTGAGCCTACTAAAATTTGATTTCGGAGCTTCTCTTCTCATTTTCACCACCTGAGGTAAGTTTGTCTCAATATTTGGAATATTTTCCCGGGGGTTGACTTTTGTTGACTTTTTATTTCTCGGGAGTTGACTTTTGTTGACTTTTCCCAATTTTGGCCAATTTTGCTCATTTTTGCTCCTTTTTGCAGATTTCTCGAAATGGCAGGCCATTTTCCTCACGGCGGAGGTTTTCCGGGTGCCGGTGATGATTTCGACATTATGGCATTGCCCTCGAGGGTCCGGCCTTTTTTCCCCGATCGATACGCTCCAGCGGTACATAGGCTTCCGCGAGCCGTTTTTCGTCATTTCACCGATTTCAACGATCGGGTACCCAGGGATCTTCTTCTGCGAGAGCCGGAGCAGCACCTCTCTCATGATGCGCGAGAGGTATTTTACTTTATTTCCCGCATTCTTGTGCATTTTGTAGCTTTGCCATGCTTAAACACACAGTTGTAGCTTATGACATAGTACTTTGTTTGTACTTTGAAACACGTAGTTTAAACACTCGAATTGTTGAACACACGGCTCATTGACTGATTGACTGTGAACACGCGACACACATTAGTTAAGCATTGATCGCGGCTCATACACTGATTTGTCGAACACACAGCCCGAATCTGAAGGTGAACACACAGCACACACTGACTACGAGTAGAACACACAGTCCCAAACTCTGATTTTCTGAACACACAGTCCAAGTTGATGATGAACGCACAGCCCACACTGATTAGGATTGAACACACGGCCCAAAACATAGATTTACTGAACACGCAGCCCAGATTTGAAGTGAACACGCAGCCCACTGATTAAGAGTAGAACACACAGTCCCAAACTCTGATTTACTGAACACACAGCCCAGATTCGAAGTGAACACACAGTCCCAAACTCTGATTTACTGAACACGCAACCCAGATTTGACGTGACCACACAGCCCACTGATTAAGAGTAGAACACACAGTCCCAAACTCTGATTTACTGAACACACAGCCCAGATTTGACGTGAACACACAGCCCACTGATTAAGAGTAGAACACACAGTCTCAAACTCTGATTTACTGAACACACAGCCCAGATTTGACGTGAACACACAGCCCACTGATTAAGAGTAGAACACACAGTCCCAAACTCTGATTTACTGAACACACAGCCCAGATTTGACGTGAACACACAGCCCACTGATTAATGATTTGAAGACGCAGCCCAAAACACTGATTTACTGAACACGCAGCCCAGATTTGCAGTGAACACGCAGCCCACTGATTAATGATTTGAACACGCAGCCCAAAACACTGATTTACTGAACACGCAGCCCAGATTTGCAATGAACACGCAGCCCACTGATTAATGATTTGAACACGCAGCCCAAAACACTGATTTACTGAACACGCAGCCCAGAATTGAAGTGAACACACAGCCCACTGATTAATCTGAAATTTGAACACGCAGCCCAAATAACGAATTTACTGAACACGCAGCCCAGAATTGAAGTGAACACACAGCCCACTGATTAATCTGAAATTTGAACACGCAGCCCAAATAACGAATTTACTGAACACGCAGCCCAGATTTTAGGTGAACACGCAGCCCACTAACTTTCATTTGCACACAGCTCATTCACTTCATTTGCACACAGCTCATTCACTTCATTTGCACACAGCTCATTCACTTCATTTGCTGATATATGCATTCATTCTAAATGCAGGTTGGCTCTCGTACAGTACGAGGATATGGCTCCACTGCCGCGAGGGAGTGGTATGCCGAGCTTCCGGAAGCTGTCCGGGACTTGGTTGACTTTGCAGGATTCGGACCATTCTGCAGAGGGTTATCTCATTGTCTTATCAGTAGGACATTGTTTGCCGCTCTGGCGGAGAGATGGTGGGACACCACCAATTCTTTCCATTTCTCTGCCACTGGGGATATGACTATGACCCCACTGGACTTCGCTGTACTCACCGGCCTAGACGTAGGCGGTGGACCCATTCCCTACGACGAGGATATGGGTGAGTGGGAGGCTGCTTGGATTTATCTATTGGGGGCTCGCCCACCTGTAGACAGAGGTACCGGGAGGGTTCGGTATACTTGGTTCTCTTCCCATTTCCGGCGGCCGCAGATGAAGCCTGAGTCTCCCGAGGAGGTCGAGCAGTATACCCGCGGTTTCCTCATGTTCCTCTTTGGCACCACTCTGTTTGCTGATAGAGGGAACATGGTCGGGTTGTATCTACTGAGTGCTCTGGTAGACCTATCACAGGTCGTTCAGTATGATTGGGGCGGCGCTGGCCTGGCTACCCTTTATTGTTACATGAGCGCAGTCTCTCGTGGACGGGGGGACGCACTCGGCGGCTACTGGAGAGCTTGGGAGGTACATTCTGTCCTCTTGATTCACATTTTTGCTCTTCATTACTTGTTCACTGCACACACGGCGCACTTTGCATTCTGTATTCTGCCTTTAGCACTTTGTATTCACATTCTGCATGCTTTTCTCAGCTATGGGTGTATGCATACTTCCCCACATTAGCCCGGAGATGGAGGTGGCAGGACCTCCTATGACTCCGTTTTCATTGATGTTTGAGGGCGAGCACTTATTGAGGCCTCGGGAGACTCTCTTCTCTCTGCGGCAGTACTTCGACACTGTGAGGGCGACAGAGGTATTTCAGAACTCTCAGTCCTTTTCATTTTCATCTTTGATCTGCTTTGTATATTCTTGATTTCTGATTGATTTGTACCCTGGTTATCCGCAGATCACCTGGCAGCCCTGGGCAATCTTTGGCAACGATCTCGAGAATCAGCACCCCGGAGGGTCGACTAGTTCCCAGTATAGGTTCCTGCTCGAGGGACCAGTTGGCAGGGCTTGGTTCCTGGGGGAACGCTTTCAGCGTCAGGTGTGGGGGTATAATTCTCAGGACCCCCCTGCCGTGCCACCACCCACTATGCGGACTGCCGACAGGCTATCTGCTGAGGAGGTCACTAGGGACATGCAGGGCAGCGATGCTTTGTTGTATCTTATTGAGGGGAGCTACGCCACCTATCGCCGCATATATTTGATGCCCCCCTTGACGGGAGTACGAGCTCCACCACTGAGGCCCACTGGCGCACCATCTTCGAGTCGTGCCCGTGCTGCAGACATCCCTTCTTCTAGCAGGGCTGGTGCATCTAGAGGTAGAGGCAGTTCGATTCCTCCTATCCCTCGACTCTCGATCATCCTGGATGGCCAGATATGCCGACTGAGTTGACGAGTTGGCAGTATGGGACTACTTCCCCGATTCCGATCCCTATGGAGCCTCCGATGCCTGGTCACAGATATGTCAGTGATCCTGACTCACCACCGGTATGTTCTACCATTTTTCATTTATCACACAGACATTTGGCAGTTGCTTATTTATTGATGAGTTGAGTTGCGTCTGCAGCCACCTCGGGAGTACATAGACCAGATGCTCGGGGTGGTGGCCCCACTTGAGGGGATGGTCCTGCGTAGAGAGGCACAGATGTCCATCATGGGCTTCCAGGTACCTTCATCTCTCTTGCATTTATCATATTTCTGTTAACATGCGGTTTTTGAGCATTCTGCTGCCACTGATAGGCTTGTGTAGAACACATCTGGAAACACCCCCATTTACATATGTACTTGCACCTGCTTTTTATGTTTGAACTGATGTATGGCACTTTTCATTTTCAGATGCCTCCCGTATATGCTCCGTCGCGGGCCAGGCCATCAGGGCCTTTTCAGAGAGGCCGAGGTGCTAGACCCACTCGAGGTACTGGGCCGCGAGGAGCTGGGCCATCCAGGCCTTACCGAGGAGCTCGAGGAGCAGGGTCGTCACGCAGACGCAGGGCACCCATTGTCGAGGATGAGGAGGAGGAGGTTGCAGACCGTGTGTCAGAGACATCTCCTGGGGAGGGAGGCTCCGGTCTCGGTTCCGGGAGTGGAGGCGAGGCCGAGGGAGATCCGGAGGATGACAGCTCTGATCCGGATGGTGATGATGATGCTGAGGTTATCCCGCAGAAGAGGATGAGAGGGCCTCCTCCTTCCCGTTCCCGAGGATCGATGTTATTTTTTCCTGCTTTTTTTTACTTTTTAGCTAGTAGTTTTGTAGCACTTTGCACATTGTTAGGCAGTTTTCTTTTCTGTAAAACTTGTACCTTTATTTGTTGTAAAACATGACGGAATGAAACAGCTTTTGAAAAGATGTTTGTATTTGAAATTCTTAGCATCGCATCGCATCACTTTGCACACAAAAATGGAATTGAATGGAAACGTGCCTTGTATATTCACCGGGTCAGGTAATGAACCGACGCAACAAATTAAAACAAACCGACTCACTAAGAAATAACAGAATCTTAGCAAGTTTACAACTCGATAAGCAAAGTACAACAATGTTAACGACTCAATAAACAAGACTTAACAAAATTGTGTAACCAAAAGTAACAACTCAAAACATAAAACGCAACAGCTCGACAAAACTTACAACTCGATAAACAAAACAACAACTCGATAAACAAAAACACAACAGAGTGTACTTCAGAGGGACAATCTGGATGATGGAACGTACCCGAAACTGATAGAAATGGAGGCCTTCGACGTTCCCGTTGCCCAGAACCGATGGGTCTGGATGCTTTCTAAACCTGGAGAAACAATTGGGTTTGCAGGGATCCACTACTGCTGCAGGTAATGTTTCCCCCCGCGATCTCACATATGTATTTGCTGCTCACATCACCTCGGCCCTCAAGCTCGGTTTTTTTTTTTCACAAAACCCTCATCTTACTTTTCTCTCATCGCACATCTCTCTATTCTTTATTCTCTCATTTTTTCATCCCTCCCCAGATATGGTTAATGGACAAATTGCAAGTTGTGGACTCTTGCCCTGCTTACTCAGCCCGTGGCTATTTCTTTCGGCAACGCCTAGTCAATGCCCCTGATGAGAGCTGGTGGGTTGAATGGATGTGCAATTTGTCAGCCGAACGCATTGCTTGGCGCTGCCCTTGGCTCAATCTCCCGGCGATGAGCTACAGCATGTCTCGGCAGGTCGGGATTCGACTGATAGGCTTGAATCACTGTGCATTCTATTTCTCATTCCGCATTCTGCGCCGGTTTGGCCATGATCAAACTTGCCCACCAGAGGGGATAGAGTATCCGGCTACGTTCCCAGTTCGAGGTGCACAGTTGGCTCGGCAGGCCACAGCGTGGAGAGTTAGAGAACTGCTGCCCCCTGTTCCCACTTTTAGTTACACTTTGTCTGACGAATGCTGGGACTGGCTTAACGAAGAAGCACAGGTTGGGCCCAGGTCGGCATCAGAGGCTTCAACTAGCTCTGGAAGGGGGCGCAGGGACACTTGACTTGACTATGCCCCGATTTATTGCTTTATTAGTACTTTCAAGTTTTCTTTATGAATTTAATAAAAGCAACTTCAATTGTATGTAAGAGCAAAAGAACTCTGTTTTGAAATCAATGAAATTGAAGGTTGTGTACTGAAAATTCTCCGCTTTGGTCCAAAAATGGTCTTGGTTTTGAAAAGATTATTTTGAGCAAAATCAACTTTTATTAAAACTTTTCAAAACTATTTTCGATATGGATCAAAACTGGACACGCCTGAGATCTGTCACTGGGATGCACAATCCCGGATCCTAGCAACTGGAAAGTTGCCCCTAGTTTGAAAGGTACCACAGCACTTCATTGCAACGGAAAGTTGCCCCTAGTTTGAATAGCACTGTACCGGAGATCACGATAAATGATGATGAATAGAGATGGCTGAGATGATCAAAATGGACAAAGTTGATCGGGGAAAAGATTGTGGCTGAACTTCAAGATGAAGCTGCCTACGTATCCCAAAGATGGGAATCAAGCCTTACGTAGTTCAGGCTCAGGTTCACTCGAGTATTTTCACTCTCCTTTTGCGCTCTAACTTTTGCCAAGGCCGCCCTTTGCGGGTTTTCAACCTTGCGAGCTCAGTTTTTATAATTTCAAATTTTCTATGCTCTGAATTTTGCCTAGGTCGCCCTTTCGGGTTTTCGGCCTAGCGAGCCTCTCAGGGATAGTATTTCTTCAACTTGTCCATGTTGATCGGTTGAGAAAACTCTAAGCCATCTAGATCCATCAGAACCACAGCTCCACCTGACCAGATTGACTTGATGATGTAAGGACCAGTCCAATTAGGTCTGAACTTGCCCCTTGGGTCGTGGATGGGAGCTCGGTTGTCTTTGAGCACCAAATCTCCTTCTTTTAAGTTCCTGGACTTAACCTTCTTGTTAAAAGCCCGGGCAATTCTGCGTTGATAACCTTGGATGTGGTACAGTGCTTTCAACCTTCTTTCATCGAAAAGCATGAGTTCCTCAAATCTGTTCTGTTGCCAGTCTGCCTCTCGGCTATTTGTGACACTCGGCCAATACTCGTATGACGGAACCTCAATCTCAATAGGCAGAACGGCCTCCATCCCATAAACCGAGAATACGGAGTCGCCCCAGTAGAAGTTCCGATTGAAGTCCGGTAGCCCCACAGAGCAAACGGCAGCTTATCTGGCCAGTCCCGGTAGGTTTCCACCATCTTCTGTAGTATGCGCTTGATATTCTTGTTGGCGGCCTCAACTGCTCCATTGGTTTGCGGCCGATAGGTAGATGACTTATGAAAAGCCACATTGTATTTCTCCAACAAATCAATCACCTCCTTCTTGAAGTGGGAACCATTGTCTGAAACAATTTCGTTTGGGACTCCGTAGCGACAGATGATGTTGTTTCTGATAAATTTTGCTACATGCGAAGCCTTCAACACTGCATAAGATTGGGCCTCGACCCACTTTGTGAAATAATCTATCGCTACCAGGATGAACTCATGCCCATTTGACCCCTTTGGCGTGACTGCTCCGATTACATCAATTCCCCAGACTGAAAACAGCCATGGCGAAGTCATGTTGTACAGCTTTGACGGCGGAATGTTCATGCGATTTGCATGAATTTGACACTTATGACATCGCCGGACGAAACCAATACAATCCTCCTCCATGGTGGACCAGTAATAACCCTGTCTGAGAATCTTCCGTGCCAACATTACCCCATTCATGTGTGCACCACATTCACCCCCGTGGATGGCTTCCATCAGACGCTTTGACTCTTCGGCATCAACGCACAGTTTATGCATTCCCAGATGACCCCGTTTATACAGTTTACCCCCAGATGATGAACTGAACTGCCATTCTTCTGATTGCCCTTTTGTCTTTGGCATTTACCCCTACCCGGCGGGTATGTTTCTTTCTAAGAAATTCCAGATGTCGTAGTACCAGGGGTGTTCGTCCTGAACTTCATCTATGGCTGCAATTGACTCATAGGCAGGTGCAAATTTCTGATCAATGATGACTGGACGCATTCGGACTCCACAAGGGATGTCTATCATAGATGATAGAGTTGCTAAAGAATCTGCAAACCTGTTGTTCTCTCTTTGTAGATGAGTAAAACTTAGCTTCTCAAACCGAGGAATCAGCAAATCCAAGGTTTGGTGATACATCATCATCTTTTCCTCTTTCACTTTCCAGTCTCCTTTAGCTTGAGACACAACAAGGTTCGAGTCTCCAATGACGTCCAATCGTCTTGCCCCTAGTTCCAGAGCTGCTTCTAAACCAGCAATGCACGCCTCATATTCTGCTTCGTTGTTCGAGACTCTGAATCGGAGTTTGAAGGCTAGAGGGATACGGGAATCATCGGGTGCTATCAGCAACACTCCGATCCCATACCCATGTTGATTTGACGCTCCGTCAAAGTACATCGTCCAAGTTTCATCGTCGATGTGCAGAATTGATTCATCTGGGAACAGGTACTCACTGCTTCTCCCTCATCCCCCTCAACCGGATGGTCGACAAGGAACTCTCGCACTGCTCTACCTTCACTGACTTGCGTGTTACGTAAGTGAGATCAAATTCGGAGAGCAACAACAACCAACGAGCTAGCCTACCCGTAAGCGCTGGTTTCTCGAAGAGATATTTGATGGGATCAAGTCGTGAAACCAACATTACAGAGTGAGCTAACAGGTAGTGCCGCAGCTTCCTGGTAGCCCATACCAAGCTAACAAGCCTTTTCCAGTGGTGTATACCGGGTTTTCATACTCCAGTATCTTCTTGCTGAGATAGTAGATGGCTCTCTCCCCACCTTGTCTTCTGATTCTTGTGCAAGCATGCAGCCCATTGTAGTTTCAGTCACTGACAGATACAAAATCAACGGTTTCCTTGGCTCTGGCGGCGACAAAACGGGTGGGTTCTGTAGATATTCTTTAATCTGTTCAAATGCAGCTTGGCATCGGCCGTCCCATTGGAACTTCTTTCCTTTTTTCAGGAGACCAAAGAGTGGTTCACAAGTCAAGGTTAATTTTGAGATAAACCGTCTTATGAATTGCACTTTACCCAGAAAGCCTCGCACCTCCTTTTCAGTCCTTGGTGGTGGCATTTCTAAGATGGCCTTGATTTTGGAAGGATCGACCTCGATGCCTCTTTGTGTAATCAAAACCCCAGCATTTTTCCCACTGTAACGCCAAACGTACATTTCTGAGGGTTTAGCCGCAACCGGAATTCTCTGATCCTTTGGAAAAACTTATGCAAGGCGGTGTAGTGGCCCTCTCTTTCCTTGGACTTGACTATCATATCGTCCACGTACACCTCAACCTCTTTGTGGATCATATCATGTAGTATTGTGGTCGCGGCCCGTTGATAAGTAGCTCCAGCGTTCTTCAACCCAAACGGCATTACCCGGTAGCAGTATGTCCCCCACGGGTAGTGAATGCAGTCTTCTCTCTGTCTTCGGGTGCCATCACGATCTGGTTGTACCCTGAGAAGCCATCCATGAATGAGAGCAATGCATGCCCTGCTGTGAAGTCCACCAACTCATCGATGTGTGGTAGGGGAAAGTCGTCCTTCGGACTAGCTTTGTTCAAATCCCTGAAGTCTACACACACCCGGATCCTGCCATCTTTCTTCGGCACCGGAACAATATTAGCCAACCAAGTCGGATACTCTGATACCAGCAGGAAGCCTGCGTCAATTTGCTTGGTGACCTCTTCTTTGATCTTAAGAGCCCAATCCGGACGGATCCTTCTGAGTTTCTGCTTGACAGGTCGGGCCTCGGGGTCAAGGGGGATCCGATGCTGTACAATCTCAGGATCGATTCCAGGCATGTCTTCGTAGGACCACGCGAAAACATCTTTGAAATCTTTTAATAAAGCGACTAAGCGCTCGCGTTCCTCCGAAGACAACGTGGACCCGATCTGGACCAGCCGCGGGTCCTCCTCAGTACCAATGTTCACGGAAATGATTTCATCCATTAAGTGGCTTGACAAACCTCTCTTGCTCTTGCTCAATTAAACGTTGTAAAACCGGAAGGACTTCGTCCTCGTCGTTTTGATCAAAATTTTGAAAGTCTGAATTAATGCAATAAATTAGGGGCACAGAAAAGTACTCGAAGGAAACACAGATAGTTCATTCTCATTAGGTACATCCAAATCGTCCAATTGTTCTGTTACAACAGACTCAAAAAAAGGAAAAAGACGACCTGGACAGGACTGTGGTATCCGGTTAACATCCCCAAGAGTACCAGACTCAGACTCAGTCGAGCTGGAACCTGATTCCGACTCACAGGACTCGGTGGAATCAAATTCCGCTTCGGCTCACTACCTGACCCAGAACTGCTGGACAAAAATCCCTCCTCGTACTGCCAAGTGAGAGAGGGTGCGATTGATGCATCCAAGATAGCTGCTGGTCGGCTCGCAGCCGTTTCATCCCCAATCATGGACACCTCGAAGTTATCCCCTAAGCACTTTTGGTCGATCGGAGGATCAGAGAGGAGACATGCCAGTGCTACCCCTATTTCAAAATCTGTGCCCTCAGGATCCACTGCCTTATTCTGCTCAACCTCAGTTGTTGGGTCTGTCTGCTCTGTGGCAACGTCATCCCCGGATAGTTGCAAATCGAAGAAGATTTCAAAGCCTGGTACGCGCTTCCTCTCCGCATTTACCCATGGCTCTGGGAAGCCGCAAAATGGAAAATCTTCCCCCTCCCGGACAAAGCGTCCGTTCAGGGTACCCCAAATGGGCCTGTGCATTAAGTCAAACGGCTTCCCAGCCTGCTTCGCCCTGGCTCTGCCGGCCATTTCCTTTCCTTTCCTCACCCAGTCCTCTTTGGTGGGCAGATAACCCAGTCCAAAGGTATGCGGTTGTGTGGCTTCTTCGGCCAACGCTACGACCCTTTCCTGCCGCTCTTTCCTAATCCCATCCCGGGAATATGTTGTAGCTTGTTCATGAGGTAGACTGATTGGGCACTGACGTACATACCTTCATTCACAGCCATAATGTTTTGCACCACCCGGGCCTCAGCCAAAGTAAATCCTGATATAAACATGTCCTCCATGCCATGCTCAATCTCCAGGACTGGCGTAGATACCTCTGGAGGAGGATGGATTGATGAGTTCCCAAACACAATGGCTACTCCCTTTCCATAGGGGTACTTCACCATTTGATGTAGAGTAGATGATACCGCCTTCACCTGATGCAACCAGGGTCGCCCC
Source organism: Camellia japonica (assembly GCA_030407325.1). Lineage (NCBI taxonomy): Eukaryota > Viridiplantae > Streptophyta > Magnoliopsida > Ericales > Theaceae > Camellia > Camellia japonica. The sequence continues at coordinate 26,090,275 of JAPPVO010000014.1, forward strand.
AAAAGCATGTTAAAGGATGCAGGGACTTCCAAGACATGAAAATCTACTTCGTGTTGTCCAGGCCCAATCTTGGTTTGGATTTTTACTGTCCAGGACATCCCTGCTTGTGTTATCGTAAGCTCTGATTACTTGAGAGGTCGGTGTGAAGTCTGCGGGCTTTAACCCATTGCATAGCCGTTCTGGCTGGGCAGACATTGATAGCGGACCCAGTATCAACAAGTACCACTGGAATCCATTTGTCCCTACATTCTACTGAAATGTAGAGGGGTCTATTATGATCCACGCCCTCAGGCGGCAGTTCCTTGTCCGAAAAGGTCATTACCGGGGAACCTCCTCCCGGAAAGACCAGCCCAACTAGTTGTTCTGGCGTAGTTTCGATGGAAAGTTTGGCTTTGTCCATAGCAGAGAGGACAGCCTGTCTGTGTACCCTTGAAGCCATAAGCAGTCCCCAGATGGAGATGTCTGCTTGTATTTTCTTTAACTGTCTCAGTACAGCCTCTTCTTCAATTTGCTTCTCTCTCTGTTTCTCTGCCTCTTTATCTTTTCCAGATGCCTCGGGTTGGTCAAGGTGTGGAGGTTTGAAGTACCGCCCGCTCCTGGTCATGTGGTCCACCTCGTCGAGGTACCAAGTATCATCTGGTTGAGTACCTGCCCAATCTTCATCCGTGTGGGCAAGACATAAGTCGTCGTCTTCCCACCACATCCCACTGGCATTCAACAAACACCTATCTGGTTCAGGCATGTTTGTACTCTCAGCATTTTCATCCCACATGCTCACAGCATGTCTTGCTTTCGTGCTCGCAGCACTTTCAATTTCTTCATGGTTCTTGGCTTTGCGGATTCTCTCAGAATCCCAATTTTTCCTTTGCTCCTCGTGTTAGTACGGTTTGTTGCTCAGTTTTCACAGTATCTTGATCCCGAGCGAAATTCTTTGTACCGGCGCTCTCCGGCAATTCAATCTGACTCTCGGCCTTCCGGCCATTATTGATATCTCTGCCCCTGCCGGGCCTTGCTCTGATTGAAATTCCACGATGTCAGGCTGATCATCTAACCACCCAGTAACTTCCACTGACTCCCCGTATTCGAACCAGTTGATTGAAGCATCCGCTGATTCTTGATCGTTGAAAATTGGAGGTTGGCGAAATCCTGTTCCTTGTAGTCAGATCATCTGCCCCTTGTCAGATCTGTCCCCCCGGATCATGCACAGTTCAGTCTTCTCTGGCAACCCCATACTCAGCTTAGGCTGGCCCATTGGTAAAATATATTCACTGGGATCGTAAGCTCTTCCAGCTAGACTCCCAGACTGTTCCATCCCAGACTCAACAGTTTTGCTCTCCTCGGAGGCCTGCCCCATTTCATTTTCGGTGGTCACCACCTTTGGCTCGGATGGGGTTGTGAAGGTGTCCAACACGCACAAGTCAGTGCTGTCAGGAAGGATCACCTCCGGCTTAGGCAGGTGGGAGGGAGTTATATAGATACTAGGGTCGTAAGACACGCCCCCAGTTTGGATGAGGTTGACTCTTTTGGGTGGATCTTGGTTGTGTTTGGGGAGTGGGTTGGTTGTGACGTTGGGTCTCTCGGGGGGTAGAATGATATTTTTGTCAATGAGGTCCTGAATCTCATGACGCAGCCGGTAACACTGGTCTGTGTCATGACCATGCTGTTGGTGGTATGTGCAATATTTGGCTGGGTTGTGGGAAGGGGGGAGTGGGTTTGGTAGGGGCCTCGGTTCCAGGGGTTTCAGATGCCCCTTTCTGACTAGAACCCCGAGGACTTTAGACAAAGGCATATATAGTGGGGAGAAGGTTCGTTGGCCCTCTGGTTGGTATCTTGAGGCTTGGTTACTGCTCCCAGATGCATCAGAAAAAGGTGTGGCCGCTGGCGGCCGCTGGGCCTTGGTTGGGAGGGGAGTGGTGGTGACCATACCGACCTCTGGAGTCCTTGTATTGGCAGAGCCACTCGGGCCCGCATTGTTATTACGGTTGAATGTTCTTCGGGGCTGCTCCCGATCCTGGTCAATCAACCCTTGCTTCATTGCGTCTTCGATCTGTACCCCCATTTCATGTAAATCTGAAAAGTGGGGAAAGGGAGTACGATCATCTTCTGCATTAACTTCGTTGGAGATTGCGCACAATCATCCGAATTTGGTCTTTATCAGTTGGCCTCAAGGTCATCATCGATGCCTTGGCTCTCCACCGAGTGACAAAGTCAGAGAAGGTCTCTTTCTGTTCTTGCCTCGTTGTCTCGAGATCACGTGTTGTAATCTCGATCTGAGTATTATATGAATATTGTGCAACGAAGGCCTCGGCTAGCTCATCCCAATTCCTCTTCACATCATCTTCTAATTTTGCGTACCAGATGGCCGCAATCCCTGACAAGGTTCTGTCGAACAAAGAAAGCTTCTGTGATCGGGTTAGTCCCATCGGCCTCAAGATGTCTGAAAATAGCCGGAGGTGGACCATGGGGTCCCCGGATCCATCAAAGCGATCGATCTGGGGCATTTTAAATCTGTCCGGCAATGTCACGGCCACTTCAGTATAGCCGTCTTCAATATCTGGGATGGCCTTCACCCCCTGTGACTTCTTGAAGAGCTTTTCCAATTTGCTCAATTTCAGAGCTGTCTGGTCTACCTCGAACTCAAATGGAGAGTCCGGGTGATTAGGTGTAAGATTCTTGGACAGTTGCGGCGGAAGCGGGGGCGGAGCCAGCCCCGTTGGAAGACTCATGTCCTCTTGAGCGTTTTGGAAGTTTGGCAGAGCCTTCTGTGGATTTGGGAGGGTATTCTGGGTGTTTTGGGCATTCTGGGATTTGGAGGAGCATTTTGCCAGTGGGTATCTGTTCAGGTAGTGGAGCCCCTAGAGGAGGAGGAACCTGATGCGCCCCTAGTGGAGGAGGGACCTGGTGTGAAGCAGATGCAGCATTCTGCTGTTGTAATCTGGTGATCAGCTCAGACTGCTGGGCCATGACAGCGGCCTGCTGTTTAGAAAATTCCGCCTGGCGGATAGCATCATCTTGCATTTGCTTCATGCTCTCATTCATCTGGCGGACCATCGCCTCCATAGCTGATGTATTCTGTGGTTCCATCTGAACGACTGGCAAGTGTATCTCTAAAGCGGAAACAGAAATCTGAACCCGACTGTCTGTTGCTAAAGTAGACTGCTGTTCCGGTGATCCGTATTCTGACACACTGTGCCTCCTCGGCCTTCTTCTGGTGACTGGGGGTAATGAGTAGAACACTGGATGTCCTTCAACTAGATCCTCGGATCGGTTGAGTCGGCGACCTCGTGTCCAGAGTGCTTGGGGAGTATCGACTGGTTCGGAAGCAATTGTGCCACAAACTGCCCTAGCAAAAAGATAATAAAGCAAAACGGAAATAAATAACCAGAAAAACGGGCAGCATAACAGCTTAATTTAAATACACACAACACACAGTCGGGCATACAACACGCAGTTTGATAAGCTGGAAATACACTGTCCTCAACCACTGATCACTGTTCCTGTATCACTGTCTCCCAAAACTGAATCGGATATCCGCAGA
>JAPPVO010000014.1:26093912-26157101 GCA_030407325.1 Camellia japonica
TATTAACAATCATCAAGGGATTTCTTTCGCTGAATTCAAATTCAAAAAATAGATGTTCACCGGTGGATTCCGGAAAACTTGAATATGAAGCTTTGGTGGATTTTGAAGTGGCTCTTTATCATGGATTGGACATTGGTGTTGTTGTGGATTCAACGTTTGGAAAACAATTTCGAGGTGAAGACGATAATGGAAGAGGCATAACAGGTTCAGTTCAATTTGGGTGTGGATTCGCTAGGTAATTGAGGGTTCTCATATGAAATTTCTTTGTCTTCTTAGTGGATTATTTTGTGGCTTTGACCCGTGGTTTTTTATCACAATTGAAGGTGCTTCAATTGTGAGTTTTTCCATGTTATATCGTTGTGTTGATTTGTCGATATTTGTTTTGTAGATATAATTCAATTCTCGTTTAATTGAATTAGATCTACTTGTGTTATTGGGGATTGTTATTTATTGCTAAAATTGAATCCTAATTGCAAATCATTATCTTGGGGTTTTAAGATTTTCACTACCTTCATGACCCCTTTCTTCCTCCCAACTTTGTGATTCCTTCTCTCTCTCTCTCTCTCATGGTAACTAGTGTTGGTAAGGAAATGGAGGGTGGAGATTGGTTGGGGGAGGCACTAAACGGTGATGAGGGACTTGAGTATGGGGAAAAAAGAGGTAAGGGTGGAAGTGGTATACCATAGGGAGAAGAGATGAGGGGTGGCACCATAGGGTGTGGAGGGGTTGGGCGTGGTAAAAGGGGCTAACTTGATGTGGTAATAGTAGTAATGGTTAGAGTTTAAGAGGGTGGGAGTTAATTCTAATATTAAGTAGGGTGTTCAAAGAATTTTATACTAAATTTGAAATTAGTTGGTGAGAGTCCAAAGAATGGATGTGGGTACTATAAACAACACACTTTTACGCGAAACAAACAAATAATACATTATCATTCCTAAAAGCATTTCCAATGGTGTATCAAATTTTTCACTAAATTTGAGTAAAAGTTCCATTTAATATCAAGTGCTCCAACGGAAGTTTGTGAAGTTTCATCAGAACACTGGTCAATTGAGTGAACGACTGGGTGGATGTTCTACTGGTCGATCGACCAGCGTAATTTTTTCACAAAATTTTGCCTTAAGGTTGTCATTCGGGGGGTCGACCGGTAAGTGTAATTTTTTCACAAATTTTTGCCTTGAGGTGGTCAATCGGGGGGACATCTAGTGGTGAAAATCAAACGGTTATGAATAGTGATTTGATGAAAGGTACATTGGTCCTTAGTTTGATAAAAGAAAAGTGAAATTCTGGATTTGATACCTATTTGATGAAACCGTTGGAGTAAGAAAATGAGTCATTTTTCACCAAATAAAAATTTGATGACAAGTTTGAGTAACCATTAGAGATGGTCTACGGATAATCAGTACCAACTTGGTTTTTCCATTATTCTAACGTTATAATAATTTTTGTATTGAAATACGAATGTGAAAACATATTATTGATTGTAAAGATAGTAATAAATTATACAGCAGATTCATGGAAATGAAAAAAAGAGGAATGGTACATCTAAACAACCATCAGAAAAGGTAAGATAGTACATCAAATTGTTTCGAAATAAACATTCAAATAGAACTACAACTTGCTTCACTTCTATTGAGAAACAAGCTCAATAATTGTATCCTCATTTATTGACCTTTGTGATGATTTAATTTCAAACTGATCTGACTTTGTCACCATTGAATTGAACTCATGCAACGAATTGCCTGGGTCAATGCTTTCAGGCACAAAATATGTAGGACATGAAGGCAATGAGAGTGCGAAAGAGGAGCTAATGAGCATGTTAACAACTAAAGCCATCAATGGTCTGTCTAATGCATTTTCTTGAATGCACAATAAACCAATATGGAAACGTATCATAATCTCACGTTTTGAACCTATCATCAATGTTTAATCCACAATATCTAGAGATGTATTTTTCTTCATACTCTTCCATGCCTGGAAGAGTTGAAGCTCAGTAAAGATGAAATGTAGCAAAGTTCTTTAGATTTTATTAGAATTCATCTAATCACCACTCCCACCCAAAAAATAAAAAATAAAAAATTCATACTTACATAGCTCAGAAGGGTTTCCCCATTCTCCACATCATGGAAACAAAAGATCTTCTGACCGCTCAAAATTTCCAATAGTATCACACCAAAACTGAAGACATCTGACTTAACCGAAAAATGACCACGCTTAAAATACTCTGAAGCCATATATCCACTGCATATTATCATCCATCAATATCATTTTCGATAAAAAGACATGTTTGTGTTCGATATAATTAGTTTGTTCAACTTGTTTATAGAATATCTTCTATTATTTTTTTAAATGTTCAGAGTGGCAAGTATCTCAGAAAGATATGTTTGGTTTGAGTTTTAGAGATGAGTTTTAGAAAAAAATTTCCAAAAAATTGTTTGGTTTGAGATTTTTCTCAAAAAATTTCCAAAATCACTTTCTCTCTCTTACACATCAATCAATCACTTTTTCTCTCTCCTCTCTCATTCTCAATCACTTTTTCTCTCATACACATCTACTCAATTACAACAAAATATCAAATCATCCCAAACTCCCAAACTCCAAAATTACTTTCAAAATATACAACCAAACAAACCAAAAAAATTTCTAAAACAACTCTCTCAAATTTTTTTCAAAAACAACTCTCCCAAAAACAAACCAAACAAGCCCTAATTCTTTGTACATCAAAGAAACTTAGACTTACATGGTACCCATGATTTTACTTGCTGTGTAATGGGACTGATCCAATACCATTAGTCTGTCTGTGCCAAAATCTGAAATTTTAGGATTCATCTCAGCATCCAACAAAATGTTGCTAACTTTAAGATCACGATGAATAATCCGATGTTGAGAATCTTCATGAAGATATAGAAGTCCTTGAGCAAAGCCTTGTATAATTTCATTACAGCTTTTCCATTCCAAAGATGAAATGAAATGATCAAGGCTTTTATTAGGCATGAACTCATATATGAGAAGTAATTTTTTCCCTTCCAAGTAGAAACCCAAGAGACTGACTAAATTCTTATGACGAAGCCTAGCCAGTAACAAAACCTCATTCTTGAATTCTTCTAGACCTTGTCTAGAATTTCCAGTCAGGTTCTTCGCAGCTATTTCTAGCCCATTTAGAAGCACACCCTATGATTTTGCAAGAATAATTTAAGAAACATTGTCATATGCAACATTTCATTTCACAGAATAGTTTGTGAAGATCATTCTATTTTGTTATAACTGCATGAGGATGCATCTAATTACCTTGTAAATGGGGCCAAATCCACCTTCTCCAAGCTTATTAGTCTCAGAAAAATTATCCGTTGCATCTCTAACTGTTCCCAAGTCAAATTGCAAGGATTCTGCTAATGGACTTGAATCCGGATCTTCAGAGGAAGTTATATAAAATAAAAATAAAATAAAATAAAATAAAAATTGAACTAAGTAATGGAATACGTCACAATGTCGCGAAAATAACAACTTGATAAGTTGACACTTCCAACTATGTTTGTCAAATTCTCCTATAGTATTTTCTTCAAGAAAATGTTTTCCAAAATAACATAGTGATAGCTCCAAAAACAAGCATATATTGTGAAGAAATCACTTACTTTTTATAGGCCCCTTGAAGTCATGATTTTCCTCAAATAGATGCCAATGAAGATGACAAGAATCACCAAAATTGCCGACATAGTAATGGTAGTGATGAAAAGTACAGATGTGTTTCTCTTCTTCCCTACAAAAACTAGAAATATTCTCTGACTAAGATAGTGAAAAAATAAAAATCTGAATTTGATCTACCTCTGGCCATTGGTGTTGTGTTGCTCTCTCTCTCTTTCCGATCTCAATCTGATATTGGTTTTCGCCCAAATTTCATTCACACCCTCACAACAAAACTTGAAGATCTATTTTCAGATCTTCTCACAATCTGAAAACCGACGATGTTTAATGCGTTCGTTTCACACTAGTCAACCACATCAACCTCAATGTTCCATCTTGACCAGTAGAGGTCGGGTCTTCATATTTCAAGTTGAAAGTTGTTGTGTAATGGAACTTTGGATGCTTTTGGCGACTTGGATCTGGTTGTTTTTTGTTTGCTTTTTTAATTTTTTTGTTATATGTTCTAATAATCCTCCTTGTTTGGAGGTTGTGTCCCTCTTTTGTGAGAGTTTTTTCTCCTTCTCTAGGTTAGGATTCTTCCTCCTATGGAAGTTTGTTATCTCTTTATAAGATCTTTTGCTACCACTGTACTAGATTAATCTAATTTTTTATCGGTTTTGCAATGAAGATTTTCTTCCCGATCTTAAAAAAAAAAAAAATTAAAAATAGGCTTTTGATTCGTTATAAAATTTTAGAAAAAGTTGCCAATAGTTGAATCCCTTGAGCAAGAGAGTAAACCCCAAAACTCATGATGATTTCTATTAAAAAAAGAAAAAAAAAAAGATTATCATGATTTGGTAATTCCATATTTGGAAATATTGCCAAGTAGGTATTGGAGAAGAGAAATTGTGATGTGTGCAAATAATGTAAATTTCCAAGATTAGATCTCCCACAGTATGATGAAATTTCCAAGATTAAATTTCCAAAATTTCCAAGATTATTGGAAATATTAGTATGGCTTTATTGTGGTCCATTTGGAAATGTAGGAATAAATGTGTCTTCAATGGAACTCAGCCGCAAGTGGACGAACTTCGTGATTTGGTAATCATCCTAGATGTGGGCTCTTAGTGCATGACCTGGTATATAACATGCACCAGATTAGATCTCCCGCAATATGAGCTTTGGGGAAGACTATTCTGCTTGTGCAGTGTGTGTTGGGGCAGAGAGGAACAGAGTTTTTGTTTTTGGGTGATGTATTGGTTGCTGCTGGTGCAGCATGTTTTCGATGTGTCTTTGTTTTGTTTTTGTTCTACCCCTCTCTCATGTTGGTTCCTCACCGACCTCTTGGCTTAAGCTAACATATGATTGAATTTCCTTCTTGGTGTCAACGTAATTGGGATTAGGAAGGTTTACTATGATCTCTGCTTTTGTTTACTATTATTGATGTTTTGTTCTCTTGTAATACATGTTGAATTCATCAATAAAGTTTTGTTTTTGCCGATAAAAATGTGTTTGTCGTCTTGCCAACTTGAAGGCGCTGCTTTTCGGGTTTTAGAAGTTTTTTTTTTTTTTTTTTTTCTCACCTCATATTATCTCAATGTATTTCTTTCTTTCGAGTTACTGAAACTATTTTTGCAAATAAAATTAAAAAAAAAAAAAAAAGAGACAAATTTCAATTTATTCCTTGTGATTTGGCCAATGTGCACATAATCCCTTGGATTTGAAAATTAGCACATAATTCTGCTTTTCTTGAAGACTAAAGTGTACCGTCAGGTCCGTTAACGACTTAAACGAAAAGACTAAAATATCCTTATACATAAATAATCATATTATGCAAAACATGAACATTTTCTTCATTCTTTGGAAGGAAAAATTTATTTTAACCCCTTCTGCTTTACTCCTTGCATGATTTATCCCTAACATTTGAAAATGAGCACATAATCCTTATATGTCCTGACACATGTTTTACGTTTACTATTAACTAAAGACAAAATGATTGACCATACACTTCAGTCCACAACAAACTATAAGGAGGTTATGTGGTTATTTCCAAATAATAAAAAAATTAATCTATATATGGGCCAAACTATAAGCAGGTAAAATAAAATTTCCCCCCAAAAATAAATAAATAATAAATAAACTACCTTGTTAATAACAGTCTACTTGAAGATGGTTGTAAGGGAAAAGGGGCTGTTGTGTTGATATTTGCATTTTCCATGGAACCAGAAGGTGGTAATGAGGGAGAAGGAGGAGAGACTACATCATAAAAAACTTCTAAACTATACCTCATCTGACAATTTGGCCCATACATCAGTGACCGCTCATTCCCAAAACTATAATCCTGAATATAACTTAGTGTAGTCTGTAAACATCTCCTACAAGCTCTTCCATTTATATTAGGAGTGCACTGGACAAAGCAATACAAGTATTTGTCATCACTTGATCGAGTTTATCAGGATTGTAAAAAATGGTTGGACTGTTCAAATGAACCTCGGGTATTCCATCTTCAGTGGAGAAGAAGGAATAGTTTGCATATCGTACAACACATTCCACATAGTATATAATAGCTTTTTTCTGATTTGGGCAGCTTTGTGTGATCGATTGAGAAGCAGTTTGGACACAGGCTAGGCAATCTTGTATGGCAATGTATGCGGGGCAAAAGCGAAGCGCATAGACTGTATCTTTATTTTTACCAAAGGTGGAGTTGTAGAAGTTGGTTAGGGGTTTTAGAGGAAAGATCTGTGAGGATGCTGTTGTGATTCTTTTGAAACACATGATTGTTTTGTGTGTAATTAAATTGGTTGTCACACTTGTACATGAGAAAGGGTGGTGAGGGGCTAACAAACACTACTAAAAATCGGACCTTTTGCGACGGTCTCAATCGTCGCAAAAGACTTTTTGCAACAGAGTTGCGACGGGAAAATGAGGGGTGGCGGAAGGGGGCGTGACAAAAGGTATTTGCGACGATTACAGTCACTTCCTTGTAGCAACGGTAAATCAATGGTTTTCACGCTGGTTTAACCAGACACAAAGGCGGGAAAAACATCACTTTTAGCAACGGTCTAAGATCTTGTCACCAAAAACTTTTTTAGAGACGGTAGTTGACATTGCAAAAATTGTTATTAGTGACGGTCTTAAACATCGCAAAAAAACAAAATTAAATCAATAATGTATTCGTGACAATTTAAACTGTCGCTAAAGATGACACTAATATGTATATGCAACAGGTTAACTCGTCGCTAATAAAATGCAAGGAAATGATGGTTACATTAGCAACAGTTTATTACTATCGCAAAATAATTATTTTCATAAAATAAATATTTATTTTATGACGGTAGTTGACGTCGCTAAAAGTATTATTAGTGACGGTCTTAAACATTGCAAAAAAACAAAATTAAATCAATAATGTATTCGTGATAGTTTAAACCGTCGCTAAAGATTATACCAATATGTATATGCGACAGGCTAACTTGTCGCTAATAAAATGCAAAGAAATGATGATTACATTAGTAACGGTTTATGTGGGAGCCAGAAAATTATAGGTATTAGCTTATAAGGCCCAACCCAAACAAAGCCTACAAAGGTCCAGCCCAAATAAATATCACACCCCCCATCTATATAAAGAGAGGGGCATCCCAAGTGAAAGGTATGTCTGTTCTCCCTCCACCACACACACACACCCCTTCTAATATAGATATATACTATTTCATGATTCAGGGACTGACTTCATCATCGGAGTACTCCCGGCCGGCAACCCCGGTTGGGTGGCACCGACTATGTTCCTCATTGCAGATCTACAGGGGTGCAGCTCTTCTCTTCGTTGGATCTCCACAACATCTCATGCACATGGTCAATAGGTTCTGAACAACATTTGTGCGAGTTCAAGAAGTTAGTATCTATTCGGCATGAATGGCAAGTTGATGGGCCAAAGGCGACGCCGAATACATAATATTGCCGAATAATATGGCGCATAGATGGTCTCAGTCTGACCATCTATGCGCCTCATATTATTCGGCAATATTATGTATTCGGCGTCGCCTTTGGCCCATCAACTTGCCAGTTCATGCCGAATAGATACTAACTTCTTGAACTCGCACAAATGTTGTTCAGAACCTGTTGACCATGTGCATGAAAATAATATTTGTTGTAAAATAATAACTATTTGCATAAATATTAATATTGACTTGCATTGATATACGTATGTGAAAGATATTGTCATTAAATCTTGGCTGGGTCTTTCTTCTCTCTCTAGAAAAATTTCATGAGTTATTATAGCACTTTATTGTCATCTTTTGACCGGCTATATATGAAGCTGATTAGAAACTTCACTTGTAACAAAGTATTCTTGATCAATTGTTACAGCTTTTTTATACATTTAGATGCAACGCTCCTGAATTTACTTGAGCATTCTAAACTTTTTCTCTCTAAAGGTGGGTTTTCCATTTTTCGTTTATGGAAGTTTCTTTTCGGCATTATATAAATGGTTGCTCGGCCGAACGCACTTCTAGAATCGTTTATTTATTTCTTCAGAGGTGTTTGTTTCAAATTGATTGTTGCTAATATACATGTTATTGAATTAAGGAATTATGTTTTGTGGCTCCCCAATTAAGAAACAAACGGCTCACGTCTTTCCTTAATAAAGTTTTGTATCTATGTTGTTTCGGCAACCATCCCCACTGTTGGAATTATCCGGCACAGTATTGGCGCATATTGGGCATATTATTACACCTTATTCGGCAACTTTTATTTGGCATATTACCGACAAGGAGTTCGGCAAATTATTGGTCTATTTGGCAATTTTTATTTGCCTATTATCTACATGAATTCTACATGTTATCAACTCGGCTTATCCAACTTATTCGGCTTGTTCAGCAACTTGCTCGGCTAATCAGCAACGGCAAATCATTACCATTGAAATTCGGCATATCATTCCACATGTTATCAACTCGGCTTCGGAATATTATTCGGCTTCTGCATTGCTTATCAACTTTGAATTATACATTAAATATCATCATATTTGTCCTCTGCAATTCGGCGGGCCATATTGTCAACTTGGCTTTGAAAATATCATTTGGCTTCGGCAATTTATTCGGCAAAAATTACTCAACATTTCTTATTCAGCGTTGTAACTTACTCGGCTCTAATACCTCGGCATAGAATTAACAACTCGGCTTGCCGAAATCCACATTTGAACATACCACAGGATTCGTATCGGCTCAAAGAGTCCAAACCCAGCAATCCGAGGAGCCAAGAAGCAACCCAAGTCTGCCGAAAATTGTGAAACGGATCACACATGCCGCGAACTGAAATTTCAAAATCTGTCAAACTCAAGTTTTGATCATACCAATGTGAAGTACTCATTGAGACGAGTCCAACGCAACAAACCGCGTCGAAATCGGAGCTAAAACGAAGCCGTACGAGCCAATTGAACTTTGCCCAGAAAATCACATATTATGCCGGAGAAGACGACCAGAGTCTGCATGGAAAATAAAAGAAATTATTCGGCGCATTATGGCTAAGCTACATCCCGTTGTTTTGACATAAAGACAGTAGCTGAACAAAAATCACTTCAAATATATAATTTGCGCCCATTAAACACGAAGCTTTGTTGTGGCACAGTGGTTTGAGCATTGATTATTCCTTGTCAGGGTATGTGTTCAAATCTCACAAGAAACGATTTCACTTATACTTTTTGGCCTATGGCATCACATTGAGGGAAGTTATCCAATGATTCGCGCAGCAAAAGTCTCAATCAATCTGAACCGTTAGATCCCTCTTGGCTACAAATACGCCATCAGGAGTCTGATCACAGCGATCCAACAGTCCTTTCCAGGTATTTGACGCATTCCGGGTCCATCCATAAGGTTAGAATTTGCAAATTCAGCTCAAAAATATATATGTATATATATCGATAAAAATTGCAGATTTTATTCGAAAATTGAGCGCCATGGCTCACTTCGCATATCACCAAGCACCCTACTTTATCTCGGCTTTTTTTCAATATCATCTCGGCACCACAGGGGCACAGAATCCGTTTCAAATTGTTATCGGCCTACTCGGCAATTTTTACCCAAGTCAATTTTATTCCTTCCGAATAACAAAACTTATTCAAAAGCAATAGGGCAAATATAGGCAGCCATTGCCAACCAAGTTCTTAGCAAATCCAACTCTGAAGGGATGCCGACACACCGTGAAGCTAAGAAAAATAGCCGACCAACTTTCTGGCAAAATCACATTATCTATGAAACGGACATCAACTTAATTCAACATTATGCATGATCATTATTCGGCTGTGCATCAACTCTATTCGGCTAAGCAACATTATGCATTGTCAAACTTTATGCAGCAACATTGGTCACAGTATTTGGCAACTTTATTCGTCTAACAACATTATTTGGCAAAACATTTGCCCACTGGGACATCAGTCAATTTTTCGCTCTCCAATTGGGGCACATCAACCGATCATCATCTCGGCACCTTTGATATGCATGCATACTCGGCTAACTTGGTACAAACATTACAATGACGTTTACTTGAGTTACAAACTTCTGCTCCTTTTCACACAGCTTCAAGCAAGCGCCTATTTTGGGGCAATACATTACACGCTTGGTAGTCGGCAGTCGGCAGTCTACATATTTTTGCGCACCGTCATTTTACCAAAGTCGAATCTTCCCTGCAACATAGGGCAATGGGAATCTACATTCCTTCCGACTAACACCTGTCATTTGAAAGCAATGGGGCAAGTATACCTTGGAATAAACGCAAACCGAGCAACTCGGCAATTAAATAGTTGGCCCAATATCTACTTGGCAAGTCCATATAAGCGGAGCAATATTATTGGTGATTAACACGTCCACTTTATTCGGTATAGGATACATTATTCAAAGTCCTTGCCACATTGGCACTTAGTTGCCACTTAAAATCAGCAAAAGTCTCCGAGTACAGCGCAATCTTCGCACCCGGCACAGAGCGCCGTTAGCAAAGGCCTACACCCTTGCCCGGGGTTATAATACCGCTGGTCTACACCCTTACCCGGGGGTAATAATACCGTGGTCCAATTTTTTTTTCACTGATATATCTATCTTATTCGGTTCAAGTAATCATTTCCGTGTTCGGCCTATAGAAATATTTCTAGCTCGACATAAAAGTCCATATTTGGAAGCAATCTTTGCACTTGACAAAATACTGCACCCATGCCGAGGGTTAGAATACCGTGGCCTACGCCCATGCCCGGGGTTAGAATACCGTGGCCTACGCCCATGCCCGGGGGTTAGAATACCGTGGCCTACGCCCATGCCCGGGGGTTAGAATACCGTGGCCTAAACCAATGCCCGGGGTTAGAATACGCGGCCTATCGTTATGATTTATTTGTATTCCTTTCTGGGTTTTAGCTCAACCCCCCACATCTTATGATCAACATATATACATTTATACATACATTCACGACATACGTACATTTATACGTACATCGTACATTTATACATACATTCAAGACATACATACATTTATGCATACATTCAAGCATACATTCACGCATATATGCAGACATTCATTCATACATTTTATTCATTTATCCAAAGTGTTCTTTATCAAAAAACCTAACAGCTATTTGAACAGCGTAACTTGGCAAGAAAAAACTTACATTCCTTCTACTGCAGACAATGAAAGTTTTGGGGCAATTGTGGGAGCCAGAAAATTATAGGTATTAGCTTATAAGGCCCAACCCAAACAAAGCCTACAAAGGTCCAGCCCAAATAAATATCACACCCTCCATCTATATAAAGAGAGGGGCATCCCAAGTGAAAGGTATGTCTGTTCTCCCTCCACCACACACACACACCCCTTCTAATATAGATATATACTATTTCATGATTCAGGGACTGACTTCATCATCGGAGTACTCCCGGCCGGCAACCCCGGTTGGGTGGCATCGACTATGTTCCTCATTGCAGATCTACAGGGGTGCAGCTCTTCTCTTCGTTGGATCTCCACAACATCCATGTGAGAGGATATTTCATGGTCTCATAGTTTATTACTATCGCAAAATAATTATTTTTATAAAATAAATATATATTTTATTAATTCATTCCTGTATAAATTATTAATATTTTCTAAATAAAATACATTCACATTCACATTCACATTTCTAAAATACATCCACATTCACAAAATCATATATATGAATAATAATATATATGTACCCTGTAATAGTACAGTGTCAACCAAATATTCTTTATAAAAACATATAAAACATTCTCCAACAATACTAATAATTTTTGATAATTTAAGAACTCAAATTTGTATCGAAAACAAAATAAAAGTATTGATAGTACAAATTAAAAAAACATATATATTATAGCTTGTTTTAGTATCAACAGTAAGCTCCAATATCGATATGCGAAGCTATCATCACACACTCAAAATGGTAGCATCTGCAAAAAGAAACAAAAAAAATAATTATTATTTACAATATAATTAATTTCAAGCTTACAAAAATTATAAAAAATTTGATATTTATTTCAGTAAATAAATAAATAAGATTGCAATATATACATAAATCGAGCGCCACATAATGTATCTTCCAAAAGCTTCTCTAACTTTTCTTAGACCTTGGGATGATGTTTCCAAACCAACATTTGACTTTGTCGCTTTAAGAGAAGACTTTGCAATATTTAGTACCAATTGGAACTCCATCAATTTCACACAACGGATCGTCACTAATAAGAAAGTTAGGTTCAAATTATAGAACCTGAACCACAAGAACCAAAAAGGGCTTACTAACGACACAAACTAAACCTATATACATTATAACTTACCAATCTATTGAAACACTACTAGATTAGAAAGGTAAAGTGACCCAATATGTGTTCCATCTAAACCGCATAAAATTAAACCCATATGAAAAAGTCACTCAGAGAAATGTTTTATGACTTGGCAGAGGTACCTCAAACAAGAAAATAAAAGCCAAGAGAGTCCACACTAGCCCCACTTTGAACAGCACAAGTCATCTTTTCATTTTCCATCATCTGTTTTAAAAAAATAAATAAATAAATATTTACTGCCACATTCTTTTTCAGACACATTTAATTAAAAAGAGATTTCATATTTGTGTGCACCAAGCTACTACCATTCACCTTCTAGTTTTTCTTCCCTTTGGCTGCAAGTGATCTATTAGTCTCTTCAAAAAAACCCAATCCAAATTGCCTATCTGCAACAAGAATTGTCAGTACCATTAAGGAACAAAATGAGCAAAAGCCAGAGTTCACAACATTCCTACCAACCAAAACAATTTGGTAAACAGAATAGTTTTATGACCAGATTTTTCGCATCAAAAAACAGACCAGTGATGGCTAAAGGATCACAATTGCTAAATATAATACTTAAAGAGAGAGGATTCTTGAAGAGGATTTACCTTCTTCTTCTTACTTCGAGCTGGAAGGGGAACATAATTATTCACCCACCCAATAAATAAAACAGATTGTAAGCCCATAAGCACCACAATGCTCATCATTGCTTTCAATGAGATGGCCCAAAAATCAACTTCGGGACCCAAATTTTTTCTCATATTAGAGAAGTACTTCACAGTTCAACCAGAGAAAATAAGGGCCACATTGGCTCCAAGTCCAAAAAGAGGGTAGAATATTTTGGCTTCCTCAACTGTAGTAATCTGCAAAACAAAACAAAAAAAAATGCAACAGTTAATTGCATCTCCAGCCAAATCATTGGAATATGGAAATTTCAAATGCATTTTCAATACTAGATTCTGCAAGGATCTATCAGTTGCTCACAGAACATCAGCAAAGAATAAATTGGAGCTTAACCACATATAAAGACCTAATTTTGCCCATTGTGATCAGCAAGACACGGGAGGAGGGACAAAGTTTATATTTTGACATATTATGAAGCACGATATCAAACAAAAATTTGAAGCATTGAGATGTGGATGATTCACACGTGCTCAAGTCATTAATATATGTGGATGACAAAAAAATGGTAACTAGTTCTTTATTAATAACACACAAATATATTCCACAACTGATAAAGATTGTACAGAAAAACTACAGAGGAAGCTAGAACATAAAGATCAGACAATAAAAGTATAGAGTGTAAACATGAAGATGCCCGCTGGAAGCATGTGCTTATGTGTGCACGTGTACGAGGTGAGCAGAGAATCACACAATGTATACCTGATTCCATGCCTTCTTATAAATTTCAAGTGCCCTAACAGCATCATGGAGTTGCATCGCAAAAAACTGCAACAGAATACAAGTGAATACTACTTTCACAAGAGCACAAGCAACAATCTAATTGCACCACTAGATGATCAAAGGCCTACCTTGTCAACCAAATTGAGAGTTCCATCAGTAATAACTACATAGAGCTTTATACTTTCAGCTGCAACCTAAAGCAAGAAGAAGCTAAGAGGAGGCAAAGACAAACAAAACCGAGTAACTGGTGTGACTGGGATAGAGCTTTCAATAATTCCTTACGATTGCAAGCGCATATTGAATCAATAAATTATTTCGAGCTACTCCCTCTGGCTGCACAAATGCACATAATCAACATCTCCTAAAAAATAATAGAAATTATATGATTAAAGAACTAAAATGGTAATCACTGTATACGTACTGGAAAAGGACAAAACCATGACGACTAGCATAATGGATCACTACGTCACCTGGCAAGCAAGAAGGCGAAAAAGAAGCTGTATCAAAGCAGGTAATTACTCAAGCAAGTCTACAGTGTCTAGGTCGTATATTTTGGAGATCAAAGTAGAATAATTAAAAGATGTGGGACTAAAGTATAAACAATCGCATATTTTATTAACCGTCAGTGTAAATTACATCTGATTAACTTCTTAAACATAAGAGAGAGAAAGAGAAAGAAAATAAAATAAAACACTTAGAATATAATTTCAAACATGAGAACAAATTTATGAGATTGTTATAAGACTCACCACATAACTATCTAGGGTCCAAGACATTACATCCATCTGATTGTTATGTTCCCATTCAGATCTAATGGATCATATGCAACTACAATTTTGAAAACAAGAAAAAACAGAATCAAGCAAAAACATATATACAAATCTAAATTGAAGCTTTTGAAAAAGTACCCAAAAGGTGTTTTTACCTCCACATGAAATGAACACAAGAAATAACAGAACTGAGATGACAAATCTCATCTTTGCAATGCCATTGTGACATTTTGTTGAGCACCTTGCAGACACAAAAATTATATAGCATGTTTCATCTTTGCTATACACAAAGAAGCTATACATATAACAGAAAAAAAACAATCCAAAATCAGTCAAAAGGGAAATCAAATTTTAAAAAAAAGAAAAAAAAAAGCAAAAGATACAACAATTGTGTTGAATGTAAAAACCTATAACTTACTCCACCTACCACTACCACCTACCTACTCCACTCCACTCCATTAGTGCTCCACAAGAAGCAAGTGCTCCATTTACCCTAATGCTCCATTAAGTTGTTTAGTGCTCCATTTTAGGTTAATTTAATTCCTCCATTTGTAACTCATTCTCCCTATAAAAGAGAGATCATTCTCTCCATTGTAGATATACAATACACACAAAAATGTATATTGATATCAATCTATCAATCAATAATATCAATACATTAATTTCCTACATCTCCTACATGGTATCAGAGCTAAGTTAACAACTTAGTAATTCCGCTTCACCGGCGGGCGGCAGTCTCGCCTTGGTCGTCCGCCGGACAAACCCAAATGTCCTAATTTCTTCTTCCCTGACAGCTTCTTCAACAACACTTTGCCTCCATCTGCTGCTATAGCTTCTGGGTATGGTGGCTTTGGAAGTTCAACCAGCATCCCCGGCAACTTCCCAATAAACCTGTCTGCTGCCCCTGGTGCTACAAATATTAGCTATGATGAAAGTTCATGTCTTCAATCGACTCCTCTCTCTCCTATGCTCTCTGCTGCGGTCATGGCTCAAACAGTCATCTGAAAAGACTGAGAAGCATGTGGAAAAGAAAGAATTGGAAGTTGATTCTTCAAATGTTGTGACTGGATTATCTTTTGGTTGTTTCAATGGTGAACCAAGCAGACAGCTGGATTCTTCAAGAGGACCAATAGGTTCTAATCCTTCTGATATTCATAAGGACTTGCTACCCCGAGGCTTAATCAACTCAGGAAATTTATGCTTTCTAAATGCAACTCTGCAGGCTCTTCTGTCATGTTCTCCTTTTATTCAACTCCTGCAAGGACTAAGAAGTCGCAACATTTCCAAGGTTGACTATCCAACACTAGCTGCATTTGCCAAGTTTGTTGCTGACTTTGATTTGCCCGAGGATGCAAGCTTGAAGAAGAGAGATATTACTGTACTTGAAACTGGTAGGCCTTTCAGCCCCACCATATTTGAAGGGGTGCTAAAAAATTTTACTCCTGATGTGCCTAATAGCTTTTCAGGCCGGCCAAGGCAGGAAGATGCACAGGAATTTCTAAGTTTTGTCATGGATCAAATGCATGATGAATTACTTAAGCTTGAAGGGCAATTATCAAGCTCACATGGGGCTCATCTCTGGTTTCTTCTGCAGAAGATGATGAATGGGAAACCGTTGGCCCAAAGAACAAATCTGCAGTCACGAGAACACAGAATTTTGTTCCTTCAGAGCTAAGTGCAATTTTTGGAGGGCAACTGAGAAGTGTTGTGAAGGCAAGAGGAAGTAAAGCCTCTGCTATTGTTCCTGATCAGAGATCTGGCAAGGTAGAACTCCAGTACCTGCATGAGTATGCTGGAATCAGTACTGGTATTGAATTAGCTGCTAGTCCCATCGTCAACTTCTCTGGCGTGGTTGGGAATGATGTTGTTTCCCTTGGGACTGATCTATCTTTTGACACTCTGACTGGAAACTTTACCAAATACTATGCAGGGTTGAATTTCTCCAAGTCTGACCTTATTGCTTCCTTGGCACTGAATAACAAAGGTGATACCCTTGCTGCTTCCTACTATCACACAGTGAGCCCATTGACCAATACAGCTGCTCCCTACCTTTATTTTTATATATATATATATATATTTTACTTCATCAATTGCTTTTCTCCAATCCATGTTCCCCACTGATTTTATATTTTATTTTCTTTTATCAACAGTGACTCACCACCCATAAGCTTTATTTACCAACATCCTCCACCCACAAAATATTCTCTCTTTTCTTTCTCTATTTTTTTATTTATTTTATTATTATTAAACACACAAAACACCACCACAAATATTCCACATATCACAACCTTTTTTTGTTTTTATTTCTGTCGGGATCAAACCCGATCACCATTTTACACCACAAAAAAAAAAAAAAAAAAAAAAAAAAAAAATTCTCCAACCACCACAAAAATCGGCTTTACTTTTTCGCCTCTTCAGCCGATCTCTTCCTCTTGCCTTTGTCTTGGGCGTCCCTTGCCGGTGCTGCCTCCGTGATTCCCCCGCCGCCGAGCACGTTCACTTCCCGTTGCTCCTCAACTGTCACATATGGCGGCCCTCCAAATCTGAGCATCACGGTGGCCTTCCGCTTCAGTTCCTTGTTCTCGGCCTTCAGCCCACATATCTCTGCTCGGGCATCCTTATACATGCCCTGGAGCAGAGCCAGTTGGGCGTTTAACTGCTGCACCTCATTAGTTCTACTCTGAAGCCGGTGCGACAGGTTGTTGACCGCCGTCATGGTCTCAACGCATGACCTTAATGTGTAATAATTCGCCTCAATATCCGACTGAGCAGCCATTATCTGCTCCACTGACACCATCGGATAGTTTCAACGGCGCAAAACCAGGGGGGCTTGGTCCAGGGGCTCTTGGTTGAGGTTCAAGGGCCATATTCTGGGTTGTGGCCTCGTTGAGGTCAGGAAAGAGGGTAAGACCACGGGACGAAGAGGCTATATTCTGGGGAGTAGAACGGGAAGAAGAAGCCATTTTCTGGGCAACAAAGCAATACAACTCTCAGCAAACGAAGAGTTTTTTCGGAGTTTTTCACCAGGTTTTTTTTTTGCCTCAGCCTCAGCCTCAACCCCCGTATTGTTTAAATAGGCAAGGCAGACCCGCGCCTCACGCGCCTCTCAGCGCAAAACGACAAAGCAGCGCGCTTTTTGATGGCTCGACTTTTGATGGATGTCGGGCACACCTTTTGATGGCACGCCTTTTGATGGCGCGCCTTTTGATGGCTCGACTTTTGATGGCTGTCGGGCACGCCTTTTGATGGCACGCTTTTTGATAAGATTGGGCACGCCTTTTGAGGGTGCAACTTCTATAGGGGTCCGACAAGACTCTGTAAACTGTCCCGACATTGATTCCGGTTAGCTCCTATATGGGTCCGACAAGACTCTGTAAACTGTCCCGACATTGATTTCGGTTATCTAATACAGCGGTCCGACATGACCCAATAAACTGTTTTCTACAACGGTCCGACATGACCCAGTAAACTGTTTTCTACAACGGTCCGACATGACCCCATAAACTGTTTTCTACAACGGTCCAACATGACCCCATAAACTGTCTTCTACAACGGTCCGACATGACCCAGTAAACTATTTTCTACCACGGTCCGACATGACCCAGTAAACTGTTTTCTACAACGGTCCGACATGACCCCGTAAACTGTTTTCTACAACGGTCCGACATGACCCCATAAACTGTTTTCTACATCGGTCCGATATGACCCCATAAACTATCTTCTACAACGGTCCGACATGACCCCATAAACTGTCTTCTACAACGGTCTGACACGACCATACAGTGTCTCCTATCTATTTTTATTTGTCAGATTATTTTTTCTGTTTTGTTACTCTCTCCAAACTCAAGTTGGTTAGTTCCTAACCCCCTTGAGTTTGAGGGGGCTGTTGAATGTAAAAACCTATAACTTACTCCACCTACCACTACCACTACCTACTCCACTCCACTCCATTAGTGCTCCACAAAGAAGCAAGTGCTCCATTTACCCTAATGCTCCATTAAGTTGTTTAGTGCTCCATTTTAGGTTAATTTAATTCCTCCATTTGTAACTCATTCTCCCTATAAAAAGAGATCATTCTCTCCATTGTAGATATACAATACACACAAAAATGTATATTGATATCAATCTATCAATCAATAATATCAATACATTAATTTCCTACATCTCCTACAAATTGTATTCCACTTTCATAATAATAATAATAAATAATCACTTTGCCTAGATTTGTACTCACTTTGTCTATAAATAAATACCTATTTACACTCTGTGACTCAGGCTGTGTTTAATTTTGGATTTGTAAAAAAAAATTGCGAAAGCTTTATCAGGGCATAAGCATCACAACCAGACGGCGATTCATTCTCACATTTATCAATTTTTAATCTTTCTATATAATATATTTGTATCAATCATTTGGCATTAGTTTAAAAATTGGTTAGCAATCCAGTCTTTAAGTTGGATCTCAATTTTGGCCCAACACAAATCGACGCTATGACTAGTCCTAAATTTAAGTGGGTAATAGAATGCCTTCATGACTCTAATTTCTCCATGGTTATTGTATTTATGTTTGTGATCGTACAAAATGTGCATCAAAAGGAAGCAATGTCATCCCTAAGGGGTAACATTGCAAAACTAAGGAAAGAGAGAACAATGAGCAAAAATGCAATAAACTCAAAAAGGAAAGAGAGAACAATTCCAACAATACATGCACAGTTTTGGTAAAATGTTTCAGTAGTCTTAGAACAGGAACATAATACACACGTTTTGTCATTGTATAAGTTTGTTTATAAAGAAGGACCTTAAGATGAAATCAATTAGAAATTAGAAATTAAATTTGTGAGAGGATAGTATTTGATTTTGTCCGCTTCGAATGTTTCATCTATAAATTTGTGAAGTTTAATGAAAAGAAGAAAACAAAATTGTAATTATTGGTAAATAAATAGAATCATGTATTCAATGTATAAAAAAAAAAAAAAATTAAAAATTAAAAATGGCATAAATGAAAAAAAAGATATTTTTCTTTTAAAGATTTTTACAAATTCCTTTTCTTTTCCTATCACAAATCATTATCTTCTCAAACCAAAGCCATGAAATGCCAAACAAATGCTAGTAGTTTGAAAGGGACCAAATATCGACGCATTGCACGTTTGGTTTCTCCTTAAAAAATGTTATACAAACACTTTAAAAAATAAAAACAAAAATAATAATACTTACAGTGACACGCAATGGTAAAATATTGATATTTGAAATGAAACTTGCTGAAATCAAATAATATAAACAACTCATTGATATTAAGAGATGCATGCACAAGTGTTATAAGAATTATCACATAAATCTGATGCATTATATGCCATTGTGTCCGTTGAATGAAATCTTGTGATTTGTCAATTAATTTTCTATATTTTTCAAATGATATAAGTATCAGTTGCCTACTACAAGGGCAACACACAACTAGTATAATATTTCCAAAATATAGAATAATCATTGATTTCACATGTGCCTTAATCCTTGTAACAATTTAATTTATTTTTGGGTAAATTACAAATACACCCCTGAGGTTTGCTTAAAGTACAGATTCGCCCCGTGGTTCGAAAAATTACAAATACCTCCTTGTTAGTATTTTTTATTTAACAGAATTAATTAAAAAAATAAAATTCAAAATTGCTCTCCTATACAATAATAAAATTACCTAAATTATTAATTGAAATATATTTCTAACATCATTAAAAACTGTTAATTGACTTGATGATTTATTAATAAAAGAGGCGATTTGTTATAAAATTAGAAACCTCTAGGGGTCGAATGTAATTTCCAAAACCACAGGGGGCAATTCGTATTTTAATCAAACATCAAGGGGTGTATTTGTAATTTACCTTTTATTTTTGATATATCGAAAGTCATAGTTCAACAATAAAAAAAGGGTAAATTACATTGACATCCCTGAGGTTTATGTTTATTACAGTTCCCCTCTCACCATTTGGAAATTACATCCCCCTCTCTGAGGTTTAAAGTTTCATTACAGATTGCTCCCTCAGTTAGTTGACTGTTAAGTGAACTAACAGATTTTTCTGATGTCAGCAATTTAATTTTTTTAAGTACCAATTTTCCATTACATTGGCACCCCTCACATTTTAGAAATTAAAATCCCCTCCCCAAGGTTTAAAGTAGCATTACCAATTGCCCCCTCGGTTAGTATTAGTTGAAAAAAAAATTAAACGAAAAAAAAAATGTTAGTCAAATTTTTAAATTTCTGTTTAAAAACCAACGTAAACTTATTTTTTGAATTTATGTTTTTTCCTCAAATTTACAAATTGAGACAACCATTTATAAATCAAAAAAATTATCAAATAAATTTTTATGATAGTTTTTAAAATTTTTGTAAATATAAATTAAAAACTAAAAACGAAATGGTTACCAAACTGGCCTCAGATGGTAAAAATGTTGTAAAATTGACAAATAATTAAATAAGTTACCGACATAAGAAATGACTTATCAAAAGTTTCTTAGGCTATATATGGTTTGATTTTTAGAATTTTTTTAAAAAAATTAAAAATTAATTTGGTTAAGAAATAAAAAATAAAAAATAATGATCATTTTTATATAACTTTTATCTTTCGAGTGGTAAGAAATAATTTTTTACAAATTAAATATATTTCTTCATATTTATTTTTATTAAATTACTTTTTTTTTTAATGTCAGGGGAGGATCCGTATTAAATTGAAACCTCAGGGGTGTCAATGTAATTTACCCTTTAAAGTATATGTAAAGGTTAAGAGTAAATATGTCATTTTAACTTAAAAGTTAACACTGTCAAATAATTACACTGATAAAGGGGGTCAGTGTAATTTCCCAAATGTGAGGCGAGAACTGTAATAAATATAAACCTCAGGGAGTGTTAGTGTAATTTACCCATAAAAAAAATTTCTTCTAACACAACTTGAACTTTGTACAAAAGTTGGTTCATAGGTCCCATGAGAGCATCTATTTTTTGTTGTCAAATTTCAAATTCCCTAACTCTCAAGGGAGGCTTCTTGATGACAAAATTAACCATATAAATATGGTCTCATTAACAATGAAAAGTGTTTTATCATTAGTTATTCTTTCCACGGGATCGAATGTGTTTTGTAGAGCTTGAAAAGAAATCTTTAGCTTTAATAACTTCTTATATTATTCTCTATCTAGAAGAGAATTATGTGTCCTCTCTCTCTCTCTCTCAAAATCGAACTTGAGCAAGTTTTGCATGGAATTGAATTAATTGATTCCTTACCCCTGTGAGGGTCTGTCTGAGCGAGAGGAAAGAAGAGGAGAGGAAAGAAGGGTTACCTGGTGTTGTTGCCGCTGCGAGAGAGAGAGAGAGTGATGATCGACTGGGTGCGAGAAAAGAGAGAGTGAGATTGGGGCAGAAGATTGAAGGGTATTTTATTTCTATTTTTTATCCTAAGAGAATACAGAAAGTTTGGGAAAAGCGAGAAAGAGGGAGCGATGGGATGGGGGAGGGGGGAGTTCGATCATCAGCGAAACAAAGAAAAAATAGAGGAAAGAATGGAACAGAACACGTTGCCTTGCCGCTACCGCCGCCATTGTCGCGGCCGCACTGTCCGATCATATATCTACTCTTCGTCTCTTTGTTTGTAAGGTGCTTAGGGTTGGGTTTTGGTCTCTCAAACATTTGAGATATGAGAGACAAAACAAAAGAAGGGGAAATGAAAATAGTTATAAAAAAAAATGTCAAAACGACATCATTTTGACTAAAACGACGTCGTTTTGGAAGCACTGCATGAAGTGCCACAAATAAACAAAGCAGATGAGTTGGACTCGTGTGGGGTTAGAAGGTGGGCGTGAATTTGGGGACTAGGATTTGCCACGATGTTAAGGACCGTCACGAATGAATGAGCAAAAATAAAATATTTTGCGACGGCTAATAGAGAGCATTGCAAAAAAAAAAATAAAAAATAATAATAATAATAATAATTGCAGATGACAATTTTTTTGCAACAATTAAATAACTGTCACATATAATCTTACTTTTGCCCACGATCATAGATTTTTTGTCGCCAAAAAAATAATTTTTCCACGGCTTTATTTGCCGTCGCAAAAAAAAAAAAAAAGCTTTTGCGACGATTTTTAAACCATCGTAAAAGGTTCCGTGTCTTATACCCCTTAGCAAAATCGCAGAAATGATAGAATGAATGAAATAGTTGCTGAGAATTGGAGAAGAAAGACCATCTCTAAGAGTATGAGGAAAGTGTTTGAGAGATGAGGCAAATGTATCCATCCATTGTGACTTTAAATAGGAGGTCCTCAATATTTATGTTAAGGTAATAAATTACACTAACCTCTTTTGAGTTTTCACTCTTTTTAGTAAAGTTAAAATGATTAAAATTAATGCATATAGTCAGTAGACATTGAAATAAATAAAGATAAATATGCATCTTAATAGAAAAGAGATACCATTCATGCAACTAACTAATTATTGAAAAAGAGATGTAGATTAGTAAAATTACATTAAAATTATAGAATTAATTGTATTTTTTTTTTTCAAATCTCAAGAACATGAGTGTAATTTATTCTTATGTTTAAGTTTTTAAAGAATTTGTAAGCGCATGCACAAAAAATAAATAACATAACATAACATAACCTAACATAACATAAAACGGGAAGCAAATAACATTTGTTTTTTTGGTTAAAACAATGAAAATAGTTTTAAAAATTTTCACCTATTGCCACCACCTTCAGCAATCCACCTATCCTCCACCTCCAACAACTCACTAAATTTTGTTTGTTTGTTTGTTTTTTTTTTAAATAAACAAACAAACAAATTTATACGTGTCATGCATGTTTTCCATTTTGTTTTTAGAAAAAAAAAATTAAAATAAATAAATTTTTTTTTATTTTTATAATTATGAATAAACAATAATAAACTTTACACCATCATGATGATCATCATGAAGAAGTCATCAATCCAGTCAATCATTCTTTTCGCGTTCAAAATGGGTGACTAATCATTCTGTTTGGAAATGGGTATTTGCAAACTATAAAAGCATCCGTATTAGTCTCAGCAAATTTTCAGTCAAATTATAATTGAAAAAGTTATTTTTATATTTTAACTAGTCACCCATTGCATCAAACTCTCTATTTTAATTCAAAGCTATTAAAATATTTGTTATTTTTTTTTATAATTAAATTGATGACCTATCAACCAAACAATTCTTATGTTTTACAAAAGATAAAAAGGGAGGAAAAAAAAAAAAAATTGCCGTTGACAGGTTGACTGGCCGGACTTTCGGGCGGATGTCCCGTTACACGCAAATCGTGTGTTTTAGTGATGAACAGTTCCTCACTTCATCAGACGAGTTACTGTAGCAAATTTAACAAAAATTTGCTGAGACTGGTAGAGAAAGAATTTGATGATTTGTTATTTATATTTTAACTTTTTATTATTTTAAAGATACTGATGCTAATGCTCTAAAGACTTTATTCACCCAAAAAAACTGTAAAGACTTTTTGGACCTACCTTTGTGTCTTAAATTTTGTGATGGAAAGAGAAAGTAAATAAAGTGAAAGAAATTAAATTTTTTTATTTATTTGAGGTAGGAAAATATTATTGAAATGAACAGATATTAATAAAATATATATATATTTTTTGTTTGGTTATTATGGGTAAAAATATGAATAATTTTATATAAATTTGCTTCTCATTTATTTTCCTTTCCTTAACAAAGCTAGTAAATCCAAACATAACAAATTATGATTTTAGAGATAAAAATTTAGGAGCAAATTTACTTTTTTAAAAACGGAATATCTTATCAATCAAAATTATAATTGATATATTTTTAATAACAAAATTAAACATTTACTAATGAATTACTATTCTTTTGAAAAAAAAATTTCATCTCAAAAATAAATTTTTTAGTACGAAATTGTTTGGATCTTAAGAATACATTTGTTAGTAACTTTTTCAAAATTTTGTTGCTAAAGATTTTTTTTTAGACCACCTCTTGGTGGCGACCATAATTGATCTCCTATTATTTGTTATAGCAAATTTTTATTTTTAGAGGCACACAAATTTGATCCTCAAACCATCACGCATTGTAGTGATAGTTTCATCTTCTCTCTTTTCTTTCATGTAAACCCCTGCTCTACTCTTCTGCGTCATGTCAACACTAGCCATTCTCATCACGATATTATTGATCAAACAGATTTTTATATAACAGTGGTGATTCGGCCCCGAATCCCCACAATTTCCCTTTCAAGTAAAAAAAAAAAAAAAAAAAAAGAAAACAGGAAAAAAAAAATAGTTTGCCAAAAATGGAAATTAGGGGGATTAGGAGGAGTTTTTTTTAGGGGGATTTTTCATTTTCCTTTATATAATTAAATTGAATTTTCTTAAATAAATAAATAATAAAATATTTTTAATTAATTAAAAAATGAAAAATAATTAATTTATTATTTAATAAGAGTAAATTATACTGACGTCTCTTAAGATTTAGAGAAAAAACAATAAAAGTCTCACAGTTTTGATATAATTATATTGAATTCTGTCAATATTTTAATTTACAAAACACTTAATCACATTTTCATTAATAATTTGTTAGTCACTTGGATGGAAAAATGATATTGTCATCTCTTTTTAATTGAATTTTTTTTATACATATATATATATATATATGTATATATTTTGTTGCATTAATTTTGATCTCTTAACCCTACTAAAAGAGAAGTTATTGTAATTACGAAAAAATTATGATACTATACTTTTCTAAAATTTCAACCGGCATTGCAATTTTACCCTTATTATTATTAATATTATTTGTGGGGGCCGAATATTGGGAGACGTAAAGAGGCCGAATAATTGGACTTGGAGAGTCGAAATATATACATCGCATTCGGCCCTGTCTTATACATACAAATCCAGAAGTACACTATTCGGCCAAATAACCAGTTGAGTAAGGGGCCGCATGAAGAGCGGTTTGCAACGAAAGGAGCCAAGTAAATAGTTATACGGCGAATTGAAGGTGGGCCCAGCCCCAAGCCCCAAGAAAGAAAAGATATAAATAGAAGAATTAGTATACTTAACTTAAGATACAAGCAATCAAGAGAGTATATACTGGCTTATTTGTCGAAGTGCTAATTCTGGCACCCCCGACCGGAGTGTTTATTCCTTTTTAGGTTATTAGCTGAGGATCTCGAGCACCCCATTGGATCCAAAGAGTATTTCCAAACCACTCCCGCACAATTGGCGCCGTGTATGGGAATACTCAACTACATCCATGGCGGGCGTAACGGAAGATCCTCCGATAGTCACTGATGAAACCACACAGAGAGATGACCTCACTATGACAAACATGCTTGGACCGGAAACTATCGCCGCAAGATGTGCCTTGAACTTCGACTCACTTGCCCAGAACTCACCCTCGACCTCAGCACATGAGACAATGCAAGCGATCATGGAACAGGTGAAGCAAAACGAACAGAGGCTGGAAAACATGATCGCTGAGAACGAGTGCCTCCGTCAGTATTTGGCCTTGGAAGTAGCAAAATCCAAGCAAGCTGCATGCCAAGATCCCAAACGACCTTTGAGAGAAGATGGTCGACAACCTCGAGTTCGAAGACAAGAAACTGATAGTGATTCTAACTCATTATCACCGGAACCCAAAAGGAAGGGACGAGTAAGACCTACTAGTTACTCCGAAGAGAGTCTGTGTACATGCCATCAGCGAAGGCGAAGTGATTCAGGCGACGAGGACCAGCATAATCCCTTTGTGCGATGGATCGCAAAGGCGGTACTACCCAAAAAGTTTAAAGCCCCATCGTTCACCCTGTACGACGGGAAATCAGATCCCACTGATCACATCCGACATTACAAGCA
Source organism: Camellia japonica (assembly GCA_030407325.1). NCBI lineage: Eukaryota > Viridiplantae > Streptophyta > Magnoliopsida > Ericales > Theaceae > Camellia > Camellia japonica. The sequence continues at coordinate 26,120,375 of JAPPVO010000014.1, forward strand.
AGCTATGACGTTGCATACGGACGATGAGGCTCTCATGTGCCGAATATTTCCAAGCAGTTTGGGACCGTTGGCCGTCAGATGGTATTATAAATTGGAACCGACATCGATTAAGAGCTTCCATCAACTCCAAAAATGCTTCAGGGCAAGGTTCATCACCAATGAGGTCCAGCCGAAGCAAGCCGACTCTCTCTAGGAAATGCAAATCCAGTCAGGGGAAACATTACGGGCGTATTCGGCGCGCTATTGGGAATGCTTTAATCTCGTGGATGACGCCTGCAACGACTCCATGGCCATCACCGCCTTTAAGATGGGGTTGCATCCTGATAGTGCCCTCTGCAGTTCCTTGACTAAAAGGCCCCCCAAAACAGTCTGGTCGTTGATGAAGAAAGTCGAGGAATATTGCAAAGTTGAAGATGACGCACTGCGAGTCAAAGCCGGGCAAAAGGCCATCAAGACAGCCCCGTCTGAAATTATTCAACCGATAAGTTCTATACCATCATGGAGCCCTAAACCACGGGCCGGGCTAAACGAGACAAGAGAAGTTCGCGTTGATCAAACGACCAATGCCCCCACCGAGCCAATGAACAACTTCAAGTGGATAACAGGAATGCAAGGCGCGCGGACAAGAAGTATATGGAGTTATCAGAGCCGATCATCACGGTTATGACTATAATTCAACATCTGCCATTTTTCAAGTGGCCACCCAAGATAGTGGGACCTCCCGACACAAGGAGACGGGATAGGCGGTGCGAATATCACAGAAATCATGGTCATGATATCGACAGTTACTATGCCTTGAAAGACCACCTTGAGGAGTTAGTACAAGACGGTCGACTCCAGCAACACGTCCGAAAGAACAACTCAACCAAAACAGTTGCCCTAAGGCAGGATTCACCTCCGCTCGGCGTAATCCATATGATATACAGCCTACCGACAGCCCCCGCCGTGCATTCAATTCAGTCTCATCCTAGCCCCCAAAAGCAAATCACACCAGCAAAGCGGCCATGCGAAGCTCCGAGTATTACCTTCAACGACTCTGATTTGATCGGTGTGACACTCCCCCACATTGACCCATTGGTCATCGAACTACACGTAAATCGATTCACCGTTGAACGCGCTCTCATAGACCAAGGGAATACTTCGAAGGTTATGTATTACAAGACCTTCATCAAACTCGGGTTCACTAAGTCGGACTTGTCTCCGGCTCCTTATCCATTATTCGGCTTCAATGCTAATCCAGAATACCCGTTGGGCAAAATCACACTACCAGTTCGAGCGGGCTCCCGAACAGTAGATGTGGAATTCTTGGTCGTCAAGCTGCCTTCGCCGTATAATCTTATCATGGGATGAACTTGGCTACATGCCATACATGCCGTGCCCAGCACCTATCACCAACTACTCCGCTTCCCGACTAAACGAGGCATTGAACAAATCCGTGGTTCCTAGAAATCGGCACAAGCATGTTATCTTCTCGCCGCAAAGACACCAAGAAAGCTGGAGGTGAACTCTATTGAGGTGCCGGATCGCAAGAGCCTGGACGATGTTGGACGACTTCCAAGTGAAAATGCCACGGAAGCCCTAGATCGAGTTGAAATTAATGGGGATCCTGACAGGTTCTTCATGGTTGGCACCTCCCTGAATAAAACGGACAGGCAACAGCTAATTACCTTCCTGCTCGACAACCTTGATGTATTCGCATGGTCACCGTATGAGATGCTGGGGGTAGATCCATCTGTTTCTAAGCACCATCTAAATGTTGACCCCAAATGTAAGTCGATCATTCAGAGAAGTCGGCGGTCAGCCGCAGAGCACACTGCTGCCGTCGTTGAAGAAGTTGACCGGTTACTTGATGCCGGGGCAATCCGGGAAGTGACCTACCCTACATAGCTGTCGAATACTGTGGTGGTAAAGAAGAAAAATGGAACTTGGCATGTCTGTGTGGACTTCACAAATTTAAATAAAGCTTGCCCCAAAGACTGTTTTTCTCTCCCCAGAATTGATCAACTCGTAGACGCCACGGCACGTCATCAAGGTATGAGCTTCCTCGATACCTACAGAGGCTACCATCAAATCGCTATGCATCCGCAGGACCAAGACAAAACTGCATTCTTCACCCCAAGAGAAACCTATTGTTGTAAGGTTATGCCTTTTGGGCTGAAGAATGCAAGTGCAACTTACCAAAGACTGGTCACTACCATGTTCAAGGAGCAACTCGGCCGTACTATGGAAGTGTACATTGATGATATGGTGGTGAAGTCAAAGGAAGAGAAAACTCATCTGGCCGACCTGGAAGAGACATTTGGCATTTTACGCAAGTACAAAATGAAGCTGAACACTTCCAAGTGCGCATTTGGGATTGGATCCAACAAATTCCTTGGCTACTGTAGACACCCCATTTTTGACCGACCTTAAGACTCGGACGTCACCGATTGAGTACTTGGTGATGTTGCATATCGTGCTCGTTCAGAGGTTTTAGAGTCTCGGCCGCGAGCCTTGCCTCCGGACTTCCGGACTCTTTCATGCTTTGCCTCGGTTTGCGAACCAAGCTCTGTTTTCTCTGTTTTCTCTTCCCGAAGGGAGGGAGAGGTCTCGTAGATCATCTCTCAGTGGCCGTAGGCTATGTTTCGTGGTCGTAGGCCATTTTTCCCGTTTGGTGCCCGGTTTCCCGTTTTTTTTCTGAGCCGTTGGCCGTGTGCCTCGGTTCGGGACCGCTTAACCACCTCCGTTTGCTCCGATTTTTGGCACATACCTTATTTCCTCCCTTTTGAGGGACACTATGGTCCGAGAGACCGACTTCGTGGTTGAACACCACTTCCGGTGCCTAACAGTCAGTTTTCAGGGCCCCAGGCCGCGATTTTGCATCGGTTTGAGTTCATTTTTGGCAGGGACCTCTGTTTCATTGTTAGGAAAGTCGTAAAAGGGTGGGAGGCCAGTAATTGTTCTGACAACCAGTTTTATTCCTCCATCGCCCTCCGTCGCCCATTTTTCTCACTTGAAAGCCAATGTTGACCACCCTAAGGCCACTTTTTCTAGCCCTAAACCACATATTTGTGTTGTACACACCTGGGAGGCCACCAATATCACATGGCCGGCCAGTAATTGTGTGTGACCCTTTTGAACCCCTCCTAAAAGTGGCCTTTTCTCTCTCCTGGTTCGCTTTCTCCAGTTTTTGACCACATGGTTGTGTTGTGCACACATGGGAGGCCCTCTTTTTGGCATGGCCGGCCATTAATCTTCATTGACCCTTTTGACCCTTGGCCGGCCGGCCATGGGGAAGGCCGGCCGGCCACCTAAACCCTAGAAAAGCAGCCGGCCATAATCCCCACCCCCTGTTCCTTTCGAATGTACCCTCTGTTTCCCCCCAGATTTTGTATCCGGGGGGCCAACTTTTTGGGGGCAAATTTGAATTCCATTTCCCCCCCTTTTCTCCCCCCTCTTTTGCCTATATAACCAGCACTCCCAGCTGTGTTTAGGGGTTGGAAAAATTGCCTAAGAGCTTTGCATACATACACCTTCCTCTCCCTCTCTTTCAACCTTCAAACCCTCAAGCCCTACACCCTTTACTCTACAAGCCATAGCATCATACCTCCAACCTCCATTCCAGCCACTTGGAGCTGTTTTCCAGAGCTGAGGAGCAACATTTCTTGGTCCAAAGGCTGTCAAAGATTTGGTCTTTAAGGGTAAGTCTTCTCCTCCCTCTTTCTTGCCTTATTTTGCTCAATACATTAGCCATACTTGCTTGCATATTTGGGCTCCGACCCTAACTGAAAATAGCATTATTTTGACCTCCTTTTCATGTTTGTTTAAGGGCCTTTCCCTGTTTGAGGCTTCCTTTTTACACTTGCTTCTTTACCTCTCTTGTATGCCTCTTCCTTGCATAGTATTTTAGGCTCATTTGTAAATTGTTTTGAGCTTGGTTACAAACTCCAGAATGGGTTATTTTGAGCCCTTCTTCAACATTGTTGAAGGGATCTTCATTGTTTGAGGCTTCGTTTTGTCACTTGCCTCTTTATCCCTCTTTTGGCCTTATTTTTGCATGTTTTGTTAGCCCCTTATGCTTGTATTTTTAGGCTCTGGTCCAAACTGTAAATAGCCTTATTTTGACCCCTTCTTCATGTTTAATCAAGGGACTTTTTCTGTTTGAAGCTCCCTTTTTGCTCTTTGTGTTTAAACCTCTTTTTAGGCCTTATTTTGCATAGTATTTTAAGCTTGCATGTGCACTGTTTTGGGTTTGGTCACTAACTGTAAAATACCATGTTTTGGGCTCCTCTTCAACTTTGTTGAAGGGCCCTCCTCTCTTTGAGGCCAGAAGCCATCACTTGCTTCTTTGTCCCTCTTTAGGCCCATTTCTTGCATGATAGTTTAGCCATACTTGTGTTTGTTTTCGTAGCTTGTTGTAAACTGTAAAGTGCTTCATTTTGAGTCCCTATTCAACTTTGTTGAAGGGCACTTTGCCTTTTGGGGCCAACAGCTACTACTTGCTTCTTTATCTCTCTTTCGAGGCCATTTTTGCATGTTGGTTTAGCCCTATTTGTGTTCACCTTTTGGCCTTGCTTAAAACTGAAAATATGCTTTTTTTGGGGCTTTCTTGATTCTGTCTTCATACTTCACGTTCAAATAATGCATGCTTTGCATAGCCATAGGTCATTCCATGTACCTAATTTCATGTTTCGAGATTCATTTCATGCATCGGGTGCCATGTTTCCATGTTTCGGGACTGTTTTGCATCACATTTTGATACTGAAATTTGCATGCTAGTATGCCATATTCCATGCCTTGCCATGTCTTGTTAGAGTGGCATTTGGTGCCTCAGGGTCGGTCCTCGGTTTGCGTGCACGTGTGCACGCATTTCGAGTGTCTCATTTTCATCTAATGGCCTCTTATGTGAGTATGGCTGAGGTCCACTTGTGTTGGTGTAAGTCCATTATGCATTGTGTATGCCATTTCATTTCATAGCATTGTGTATGCTAGGTTGTATGTTAGCGCATTGTATATGCCATGTTACTCCGTGCATCGTGTATGCCATTTCATAGCATTGTGCATGTTAGGTTGTATCTTAGTTGCATCCATGCATATCATGCATATTGCATTGTGTTTGGGATAGGAGTTAGCCCGAGTACGGGAAACGAGGTACGTTCCCGTACTCCGAGTGACGGAACGTGCCTCAATTGCCCAGTCACCAACACTCCGGATTGTCCATGATGGAGTTAGGTCTTAGTTGTATTTTCATGCGCATTCATTCCATAGTGAGTTGTGCGATTCGACTCTCGGCCATCATGCATCGAGATGCGTGATTGGTGGCACGAGGATCGAGGCATGCATACATGTGTGAAAATACTTTGTCATGCCCCTCTGTTGCTCTCTGTTGCAGCAAATCAAGAATCAGCAGCCTTCCGAAGCTTGGCACACATTCCAAGAATAATTGCAAACTGTAGACGCGCCCTTGGGCTTCGCTCTACAGTTCGGACTCCCTTTTGTTGTTGCGGTTCTAAATCTGAACCAAAGAGTCCAACTCTGGCAAATCGTTTTGAGAAAAAACAGATTTTGAAAAGAAGTGCCAAACATGGACTGCTTTGCTAGATACAGAGTCGCCACCTAAATATTTTTAAAATGAGAAATTTAGGAAACCCTGACTCGGTGCCGAAGGCCACGTGTCCGTCATCACCAAAGTTGTCTTGGCTCGGGAGCTTGGGTACGATCGGGGAAGGTCAGCTATGAGCACCCCCTTTCGCCCGGTCCGAAGACCGGCCTCTACTAACCATGATATCCGATTTTGAAAACGTTATGTGTTCTTGTTCTGGTTATTAGCCTAGAATTATTATGTTATGCGCACGGCAAACAAGTATAGACTAGATTGCCTAATTTGGAAACAAACATTGCATATCCGTTTGTTTTGAAAAGCGTTTTGGAATTTGCTACTCGCAAGTAGGCTAAATTACGGATTTCAACGAGTTTTTCCAACTCAAACAATCCAACCTTCACCCACAGGCAATCAGGCAGTTTATCTCATATAAGCACTTAGTCACATGGTAATCATGTTGTCATGTTAACATTCACACGCATGCGAGATGCTAAAGCATAAATACTTACATTGTACTCCGTGCCAAAACAATAAACTAGTTAGCAAAAATGCATGCCCTAGTTCATGTTAGAATGACTAATGCAGCGCATACAGAGATGCAGTTTAGAGTAGGCTCGGCTAACCCTAAAATGACATGTGAAATGCTACAATTATCACGTATTCAATTTGGAAATTGAAATACAATGCAGTTTGTATGATGTACCGAGCCCGGTGCATGTAAACAAATGCATGAATGCACGCATGCATAGCATAAGGTATGCTAATTTAAACGTGCCCTAGTACTAACCATCAAAACAGGTAAGTAAAAGGAAAGAAAGAAGTGGGGGTTGGAAGACATGCACACCACTCACCCACACTTATCACAATTTGGCCCTCGCCCGGAGGGACTAAAAGAATAATACAAATTAATTAACTACGCAAGCTAATTAAATATTACAGATCAATTAAATTAACTAAACAAATTAATCTAATTAAAACAGTGAAGCCCTCGGGAAGCGGGCCAGATGCAGCACATGCTCGGGACTTGCTCGGAATCGCACTGCCATGCATAGTTTGCCTCTGTTTTCCCTACTTTGCCTCTCTGAAGACTGTCAAAGTCTCAGGAATGCCTCTCAGGATACTGGGGGATCCCACCGGCTAAGTAGAATTACCACCGTCACTATGATGTGGCCATCGGCACAAAATGAATCCACCGGCTGATGATTTAATGCCGGCCGGCACAAAATGTTGCCGGTCGGCAAACAATACCTGCAGAACCTACAACTCACAGCAGTAGAGGGCAAAACTTGCATGGCAATACAATTCAAACAATGTATGCACCAATCATGCCCCCTATCATGCATACAACTCAAAGGGACATAGTTCTTGGTTCTCGGACCATCAATCGCGCATTTCCATGCGTGATGGCCCAAGAGACCAAGTTGTGCACATTTTGCTGTGAAATGCAATGCATACAATGCAAACCAACAAGCCAAAGCCCAACTCCTATCACTAGCTCAAGGAACAAGGCATGCATGCAAGATGCAACCTAAACATGTTAACTAACATGCAACATGAGCATACAAGGTACACATACAAGTATGCCACAATTATGTAAACTACTTAGAGCATGCAAGATGTGATCCAATCATGCAATATGCTAGTAATTTGACCAAGGGAGTGCATGCCAAATGCAAATGATTTCAAGCATGCAACACATGTAACCAAAGCATGCAAACATGGTATAGTGTAACAACACTTGAATGGCATGCAAGAGAGGGACTTACACTAATTGGACAGCCCTAAACTAGGTCCAAACAGTGGCCAAAGCCAAGGAAATGAGGTTCAAAACACACGCACACATGCATGCAAATGGGGTCCAATTCCTAAGGTTCAACAAAGAAGCATTGAACTACACTTAATGCAACCACACATGGCATGAATTAAATGACTAAAAAAACAGAATTTTAGCACATTAAAACAAGGCCTAAAGATCACTTAGATGGCACCTAAATGGCCTAAATTCAAAGGCATGCACAAATGCACTTTCAAGGAGCATGAAACCCAAACTCTTGAAGCAACAAAAGAGCTATGACATGCAAGCATACAAGCATGTTAAATGGACTGAAATGACATGGCAAATGGTCCCAACCCACTAAATCAATGCAAGCAATGCATGCTACACATTTACATACTTGAAGCATGCGAGCTCAAATACAAAGGAGCTATACTAAGCATGCCAAGATCGACCCAAGCAACTATGGACAGACCTAAAACATGGCAAAATAAGCACAAAAACTTCACAAGGCTAAGCCTAAAACATTCTAAAACAAAGGCACACAACCTAAGGCATATTAAGGCAATCACAAGGCATTACAAGGTAGGTATGCTAAGCATGCATGGTGTACCTAAACCAACTTAAAACCATGTTATATTATGGCAATATAAGCATGAAAAACAGTCGTGGCATGCTCAACTCACACTCAAACATGGGCTCCCTTAAGAGACCAAAAATGGTCCCTTTCAAGGACAACAAGGAGAAGGGGTGGCCCTCCCCTTTTTGAGACTTCAAGGCACCATCTTCACCACTGGAATCCCTCAAGATTTCAGTGGTGAAGAGGCCCAAACACCAAAGTCTCGAAACTTGCACAAAATAGCACAAAAATGGGGCCTTTCAAGGCCTAAGGGTGGTCAAACACACCCAAACCACAAAACACTCTTAACAAACAATCAAGACGGCTAAAAAATAGAACTTTTTTGTATTATACACTAAACACAAAAACAGCTCTAAGATAGGTAAAAATAGGACGCAAAAATGGGGTAAAAAGGGCTAGTTTCTTACCCTTGTTGACCTTCTTCACAAAGGGAGGACCAGCTGCCTCCTTGAGCTTAAACCAGTCCCAAAACTCTGAAAATAATCCCTTAGAACCTCAATAGCCAAGGAAAGGTGTAATGGTAGGTGTTTGTATGCAATACTATGAACAAATGCACCTAGAACACTCGAGAGAGAAATAGATAGAGATAGAATGTATATGAGTTCTAACCCTAGAACCAGAGCTTCCAGCAATGTTTTTCTCTCTAAAATGTCCAACCCTAATGCCAAGAGAGGAGGGCTCCTCTTATAGGCAACCAATCTTGTAAAGCTTGTCAAGAAAGCTAACAAGAGGGCCATCCCTCCATACACGTGTATGGAGGGGAAGCAAATGCCACACAGCTGTCCTAAAATATCTGCAAAAGCAGATGAACAGTAGTCGGCTGCTCAAAAATGCCATTTTGACAAAAATGACTGCCGACCGGCAATAAAGAGTGCCGACCGGCAACATACATTGCCGATGGCAACAAAAACCAGCCGGTGGCCTCTAGACACTGCCGGTGGTGTGTGGGGAAGCCTCACAAGGCATTCCCTGCCCCTCCAAGGCAAAACACAAGTGTTTGGTGCAAAACCAGACACAAAACGGTCGAGTTCGGAGATCCTGAGGCAGAGCGCGTAGCCGAGGACTCCGGGAACTCCAAACGAACACGAACATGGATAATCACCGTGTGTTCAAACGGTGACGTCCAAGTCTTGAGGACGGTCAAAAATGGGGTGTCTACAGTTGCCCCTCTTTGACAGAACTCGAAAGTCATAACAATGACGGGAGTGAATGTCAAAGCCCAGAGACGACCCATTTTTGACAAGGCCGAAGACTTGGACAAACATGCAAGACAAACAAGATATGCGCCCGAAGGCAGGGGCAAAATGCAACTGAAAATGTAAGAAGCCGAGCATAGTTTATGATCATGCAAAGAAAGCTGTAACGAAGCACGCATGCAACGGTTTTAAGCTAGCATACACCAGACTACACTACAATGCAGAAAGGATGTAAGAGAATTATGCAATTCTCACGAACATGTGCGTTAGGTACACAAAAGTGAACGAAGTATGATAGATACACTAAGTGGACAAACATGCGTGATAGATACACAAAAGTGAAGAGAGTGTGATGGATACACTGGGTAAGCGTAGTGTGATGGATACACTGGATGAGCATAGTATGATGGATGCACAAAGAGAAAGTGTGTGATTGATACACTAAATGAATGAAGTGAGAAAAGTGCGATGGATACACAGAAGGCAAACACAAAGTGTGATAGATGCACTAAGTGAACAAGTGTGATGAATACACTAGAGGTGAACACAAAGTGTGATAGATGCACTTAGTGAACAAGTGTGATGGATACACTAAAGTGAACAAGTATGATGGATACACTAAAGAGAACAAGTATGATAGATATACTAAATGTGAACACAAAGTGTGATAGATGCACTTAGTGAACAGAGTATGATTGATATACTAAAGGTGAACACGAAGTGTGATAGATGCACTTAGTGAACAAAGTATGATTGATATACTAAATGTGAACACAAAGTGTGATAGATGCACTTAGTGAACAGAGTATGATTGATATACTAAATGTGAACACGAAGTGTGATAGATGCACTTAGTGAACAGAGTATGATTGATATACTAAATGTGAACACGAAGTGTGATAGATGCACTTAGTGAACACAGTATGATGGATATACTAAAGGTGAACACTAAGTGTGATAGATGCACTTAGTGAACAAGTGTGATGGATACACTAAAGGTGAACACAAAGTGTGATAGATGCACTTAGTGAACAAAGTATGATGGATATACTAAAGGTGAACACAAAGTGTGATAGATGCACTTAGTGAACAAAGTATGATGGATATACTAAATGTGAACACGAAGTGTGATAGATGCACTTAGTGAACAAGTGTGATGGATACACTAAAGGTGAACACGAAGTGTGATAGATGCACTTAGTGAACAAGTGTGATGGATACACTAAAGGTGAACACGAAGTGTGATAGATGCACTTAGTGAACAAAGTATGATGGATATACTAAAGGTGAACACGAAGTGTGATAGATGCACTTAGTGAACAAAGTATGATGGATATACTAAAGATAATGAAGTGTGTGATGCATACACTAAAGTAAATAAAATGTGTGATAGATACACAAAATGAGAATGTGTGTGATAGATACAGAAAAATGAATGAAGTGTGATGGATACACTAAGTGAAGAGAGTGTGATTGATACACTGAGTGAAGCAAATAAAGTGTGATTGATACACCAAGGCAAATGAAGTGTGTTGGATGCACTGAGTGAAGAAAATAAAGTGTGATTGATACACTAAGTGAATGATATTAAACGGAACTTCTTTGAATGAACTGTACATACAATATCGTGCATGACTGAGAAAGAAAATTGATAGGTATAATGCATTACAATGCATGATGCTTAAGGAAAGCAATAAATGGACAAAGCGGCACTTTAGAAAGCACCTCATGGGGTGAGTGGCGGTGAACCGCTCTACTCTGACGGGGATCTCCCCTCGTGCTCTTCGAACAGTTACCTTCAACTGACAGTTTAAAGGCTCTGAAATGCTGATAAGTAACGACATCTGTATGTAGAACACTTTGGATGCTGCCTTTCTTCCTGATCATATTCACAACTTTCCCTATTCTCCAACGGGGTGAGAGACTAGGTTGGTTCAGTATCCAGATTGAGGTGCATACACGCTATCTCAACCTATGGGGCTTCCATACAGATTTCAAGTCGGGGATACACTCCTGGGTATTTAAACCAGACTTTAGTCCCAGAAATCCCGAACCTTTACGTTCTAGGCATCAGCCATTCGAACTCTAGTTTCACCGTCGCAATTGGTCTCCTAGGAACTCATTTCAAACACGGCCAAGATGTCCCTGACACGAAATGGTACTCGAGGAGAGCACTTCTGATTGCCATTCTGGCTTAAAGCAGACTTGATCTTGAGCTTGAGGTAGAGGTATACGCATATTCCGGAGCATTGGCAAGACCTGAAGAGGTACACACGGAATGTAGTCTCGGAACTTACCGAAGTTGGAACAACCTCAGATGCCCAGTGTTTTCCTCTTTTGCTTTTGCTTTGCAGTCTGGAACCATCAAGCTTCAGATAGGTCTTGGTTTTACCGTTCACACTTATCGGGCGTAGACCCTGCAGTTTTATGAAAGAACGAATCTTGTTTTGCACAAACGTGAAGGATGGCACAGCACTCTGAGCACAAAACGATTTTATTTTTGAAATTAAGAAATGAGTTCTTAACTAGGTATTGAGCCTACGACTGAACACAGCGAAAAAGACTCAACAACGAAAAACAAAAGGTAAACAACCTAAACACATCGAGACACGCTCGGAACGACTCAAAGCAAGAATTGAGACAAACAAAACAAGAGACACGACATGCAGACGTGTTTACAAAGATGAGAGACCTCTCAGTGCACGAGGAGCCGGTTTCTCTGGGTATTGTTTCCCACCCTTTCTCATTTTGATTCTCACATCACTCGGCCCTCAAGCTCTGTTTTTCTGAAAAAGCCCTTTTCTCACTTTTTCTCTCATCGTACATCTCTTTATTTTTCAATCTCTCATTTTTCAATCCCTCCCCTGGGTGGTTGATGGGTAGACAAGAAGTTGCGGGCCCTTGCCCCTAGCATTCTGCTAGATTCTCTTTCTTCTGCTCACAGCAGTGAACTTCCCCCACAGAGGGGTTATGATGCGGCTGGATGTGCAGCTGGTCTGCGATTGGCATCGGTTAATGATGCTCTACTGGGGAGTTTGGGCATGATCAGATCTATCCAGATGATGGAGTGGAAGATCTTGATCCAGATGATGAAGTGGAATATCTTGCTCCATTCCAGTTCGTGCTTCACACTTGACTTGATACCTCGCTGTTTGAAGGATGAGAGAGCTCTTAGCCCTTTTCTGTTAGCTTCCGCTGTGCCCTTTTCTGGCAAGTATGATGCCCTTTCTGGCAACTGTATTGACAAGGGGAAAAGACAAGAAGCCTGACTCAAATGTACCCCTAGTTCATTATTTCGACCATTTTTTGTTTTGGTTTTCTACTAAAACAATTTTGATCAGCATAAGAGTTTGATTAACATGCTTGTTCGATTTTTTGATTTGAAATCATGCAAGTCAGGCTATAAGCACTGAAAATTTTCCTTTTTTGGGTCCAAGAAAGTGGTCCAGTTTTAGAAAAATGGAATGATTTTCGAGAGAATTAGTCAACCTCAGTAAAAATTCTCAAAAAACTATTTTTGCAAACGACTGTTGTCCAACGAGCACGGAGCCTACTCGTGAGATGCACGACCTCGAATCCATAAGCAATGGAAAATTGCCCTTGTCTGAAGGACACTACATGGCAACGGAAAGTTGCCCCAACGGCAACGTTGGAACTTGTCCCTTGTTTGGATAGTATCGCAGCGTATTTGTAGTCAGTCCTCAGAGCGACGAACACAACCAGACTCTCGGATACAGAGAAGGCAAAGATGATCAAAACCATCACATGGACATAATTGATTTGAATAGTGTTTGTGGCTGGACTTCAGAATGAAGTTGCCTACGTATCCCAAAAGATGGGAATCAAGCCTTACGTAGTTCAGGGTTAAGGTGCACTTGGGTATTTAACCTTTCTTTTTGCGCTCTAACTTTTGCCAAGGCGCCCGATGCGGGTTTTCGACTTTGCGAGAGCTCCTTTTTTTTTTCTTTTCTTTTCTCTTTTTCTTCTCTTTTCTTTTTCTTTTTTTTTGCTTTCTTTTTCTCTTTTTTTTTCTTTTCTTTTTCTTTTTTTTTTTTGCTTTCTTTTTCTCTTTTTTTTTTTTTCTTTTTTTTTTTTTTGCTTTTCTTCTCTTTTGTATATATTTTCCTTGCTCTAACTTTTGCCTGGGTCGCAATTCCGGGTTTCGGCCCAGCGCCAGCGAGCCTCTCAAAGGGTAAAAGTGTAGCTTTGTCCATGTTGAATGGTTTGAGATCCCGAAGTCATCTGAATCCAGGAGAAAGGTGTTTGTTCGCTGACGATGCAGAAGTCTATCCAATGGGGGGCTGAATTGCCCCTAGTGTTGTGAATAGGAACTTGGTGACTCCTCTTTGACTCTTCGAGCGCATCTGACATTTTTGCCCCTAGTTCGGGGGGCTTATGTTCTAGCTTCACAAGCTTCTTCTGATGACATCTGATCTTCTTGATCTGATTTCTTGCCTCTAATTCATGGGCTGCTTTGAATCTGGCCACACAGCCTCACATTGGTTGACCGTTGAACATTCTGAATGCAATTCAAGGTTTGAAAGTAAGGGGGTGGAGTCTCGAGGCTGAGAGCGATCCTAGGCTGCACAATCTCAAGAGCAATTCCACACAAGTCTTCGCAGGACCCGAGCAAAAACTTTTTTTGAAGTTTTTAAGAAAGCGACAAATCGCGCTGAAGATAGTGTAGAACCAATCTGGATCAAAGCTAGGGTCCTTCTCAGTACTCACACTAACAAGCATGATTTCATTCATTAAGGGCTTAGCATGCCTCTCTTTCTCTCAGTTGATCAAAGTTTTGCAAATCCCGAGGAATTCCTTCCTCTTTTTTCACCGCAGTGTTCAAAGTTTTGAAAAACTCAGGTCATACAATGACTTAGAAGGCAAAGAAGAGCAGGTGAAAAGTACGCCGGTTTATTCCAAAATTTTCTGGCACCAACTGGCACACGCCGAAGCAAACGCAGAGAGTGAAAATCACTGCTGTTTCATTCAAATCTGTTGGCACAACTGGCCCTGGCGGAAACAGACTCAAAAGAAAGCAAAAAGACAAATATAAAACAAATGGTGATGCCCGAGGTAACACCCCCGGAATCACCGACCTTTGTAAAGGACTGACTCGATACAACAAGACAGACCCTTAATCAAAAAGACTGACTCAAGACAAAGAGACAGACTCAAAACAAAACTACAGAATTGACTCAAACACCAAGCAGAAACTACAAAAATTAGCATTCGAAATGCTCACAAAATGTGTGCCATTCCCACGTCTGAAGTAAACTGAGTGTCGCCCGCAGGTGGTTCATTCCCCTCGATCATATCGCATTATCCCCCACATTCATCGATCCAGTGCCGATAGACTTGTGAGACTGGTGCGGCGATTGACGTTGTTGTCAAAAAATCTTGTACATCATGGAGCAGACAAAAGCAGCTATCGATCTCATGACCGGTTTTGTTGATGGTACGCACAGTACTTAGTCTGGAGCTTTGGAGGGAGAGGATCAGGGTAAAGGCCGTTGTTCCAATGGTTTCAGATGTCCTTTCCGGATTAAACCTCTAGAGCCTTTGACGGCATATAAAGTGGGTGTGAAAACCCTCTGGACTCGAGGTGGATATTTGGTTTTCTGTGAGCTACTTCCGGACGCAACGGTGAATGGGGTAGCTTTTTTGATGTGGTGGTGTGACCATGCCCACTTCAAAGATCTTGCAGCTGCATCACCAATTAGTGGTCGCATTCAAACTGCGGGTAAACCCCTCCGGGCTGCTCCTTTTCCTGGTCAATAAGGCCCTACTTTATAGCGTCCTCGATTTGTACCCCAATCTCAGGGAGGTCTGCAAAGGTGGTGGGTAAGGGGAGGACGATCATCTTCTGCATCAGCCTGGGTTGGAGATTGCGCACAATCATCCGTATCTGGTCCTTGTTGACCGGCCTGGTGGTCATCGAGAAGCTTTGGCCCTCCAACGGGTTACAAAGTCAGAGAAGCCCTCTTTCGGCTCTTGCCTGGTCGTCTCGAGATCACGGGTCGTGATCTCGATCTGGGTATTGTATGAATATTGTAGGACGAAGGCCTCGGCCATCTCCTCCCAGCTTCGTTTCACTGAATCCTCCAATTTGGCGTACCAGATGGCCGCAATATACCCGACAGGGTCCTGCAAAAAGAGGAGAGCTTCTGTAATTGTCAATGCCCAGCCCACACGGGCAGAACATCTGAAAACAACTCAGGTGGACCATGGGATCTCCCGACCGTCAAAACGATCGATTGTGGGCATCTTTGAACCTGTCCGGCAAGTGTCACAGCTGCGTCGGTGTACCCGTCCTCAATGTCTGGGAAGCCTTGACTCCTTGGGATATTTCTTGAACAGCTTTTCAAGCTGCTCAACTTCAACACTGTAGGGTCCACCTCGCACTCAAAAAGGTAATCTGGCAAGTTGATTGGTTTTAGATAGCTGGGGTAGGATCGGGGGCGGAGGTGCCCCTGTGGAATGTCCGTATATTCCTGGACATTAGCTGTCTCCCCGAGTGTTGGAACTCTGGGTGGGGGGAGGAGCCTGGGTGAGTGAGTAGATACTCCAGTTTGCTGCTCTAGCCTGGCAATTGTCTCTGGCTGTTGGGCTATGACCACAGCCTGTTGCTTGGCGAATTCTGCTTGACAGACAGCGTCTTGCTGCATGGCTTTCATACTATCCTGGAGTTAGCGCACCATCTCTTCCAAACTTGACATATTGTCCTAGTCGAACTGAGCAACCGGTATATCTCCCTGAGGTAAAAACAGATATCTCAACCCAACTGCGCACAGGTGAGATGGATGATAACCGCTGATCCGAAGACTTGTTGAACTGATGATCTGTGCCTGACTGGCCTTTTTACCCTGTCTCTGGTGAAGGAACAATGATTGCCCTTGAACTGAATCTCTGACCCGACAAAGTCTATCAGCACAAGTCCAATGTACCTGGGGGATAGTGGAGCCTTCTGAAGCTATAGTTCCAGGACTCCCTAGCAAAAGAGAAAACAGACAGCATCTCAGCTCAACTTTACCCAAAACAGATACGAGCAGAGCTGAACGACTGTATTCTATTACTGATCACTGTTCCCCCGAAATCATTGCCCCAAATCTGAATCTGATACCTGCAGATAAACTAATTCTCAAATATTGATACTGGTGCCCGCAGGCCGGATACCCAGACTCGCAAACTAGTATATGCATTCCTGTAGAGATACACTCTAAAAGCACATAGCAAGTAAATGAGAGCCAATACACCCCTATGTTGGGGTAGGGTTTCCCTGTCCTATGTTGTCAGGAGCTAGGGTTTCACTACGCACGTAGCGATTTCAAACAACCTATATCGAGTAAGCAACCTGTCCTAGTTTGGAATGGTCACTATGGATTCCGATATGCACTAGGTCGAATGGTCAAAAGGGTGCCCCGGTAAAACCGGGGTTTGTTTCCCATACTGTCAGAGCCATAACCGGTCAGCCTTATGGTCGTGCCTTGACAAGACAAGCCTCCAGCAAACCGTTCAGGAAGCAGATGGCACAAACGGTGTCCTAGGCGCACCAATGCACATGCAATGCAAAGAGACACAAAATGAAATCAACGTAGGATATCACGAGTTCGAGTCAAGCTCTTAAACTCCCCAGCAGAGTCGCCAGAAACTGTAGACGCGCCCTTGGGCTTCGCTCTACAGTTCGGACTCCCTTTTGTTGTTGCGGTTCTAAATCTGAACCAAAGAGTCCAACTCTGGCAAATCGTTTTGAGAAAAAAACAGATTTTGAAAAGAAGTGCCAAACAGGACTGCTTTGCCAGATACAGAGTCGCCACTAAATATTTTTAAAATGGGAAATTTAGGAACCCTGACTCGGTGCGAAGGCCACGTGTCCGTCATCACCAAAGTTGTCTTGGCTCGGGAGCTTGGGTACGATCGGGGAAGGTCAGCTATGAGCACCCCTTTCGCCCGGTCCGAAGACCGGCCTCTACTAACCATGATATCCGATTTTGAAAACGTTATGTGTTCTTGTTCCGGTTATTAGCCTAGAATTACTATGTTATGCGCAGGCAAACAAGTATAGACTAGATTGCCTAATTTGGAAACAAAATTGCATATCCGTTTGTTTTTGAAAAGCGTTTTGGAATTTGCTACACGCAAGTAGGCCAAAATACGGATTTCAACGAGTTTTTCCAACTCAAACAATCCAACCTTCACCCAAGGCAATCAGGCAGTTTATCTCATATAAGCAACTTAGCCACATGGTAATCATGCTGTCATGTTAACATTCACACGCATGCGAGATGCTAAAGCATAAATACTTACATTGTACTCCGTGCCAAAACAATAAACTAGTTAGCAAAAATGCATGCCCTAGTTCATGTTAGAATGACTAATGCAGCGCATACAGAGATGCAGTTTAGAGTAGCCTCGGCTAACCCTAAAATGGCATGTGAAATGCTACAATTATCACGTATTCAATTTGGAAATTGAAATACAATGCAGTTTGTATGATGTACCGAGCCCGGTGCATGTAAACAAATGCATGAATGCACGCATGCATAGCATAAGGTATGCTAATTTAAACGTGCCCTAGTACTAACCATCAAAACAGGTAAGTAAAAGGGAAGAAAGAAGTAGGGGTTGGAAGACATGCACACCACTCACCCACACTTATCACAATTTGGCCCTCGCCCGGAGGGACTAAAAGAATAATACAAATTAATTAACTACGAAGCTAATTAATATTACATATCAATTAAATTAACTAAACAAATTAATCTAATTAAAACAGTGAAGCCCTCGGGAAGCGGTGCCAGATGCAGCACATGCTCGGGACTTGCTCGAAATCGCACTGCCATGCATAGTTTGCCTCTGTTTTCCCTGCTTTGCCTCTCTGAAGACTGTCAAAGTCTTAGGAATGCCTCTCAGGATACTGGGGATCCCCGGCTAAGTAGAATTACCACCGTCACTATGATGTGGCCATCGGCACAAAATGAATCCACCGGCTGATGATTTAATGCCGGTCGGCACAAAATGTTGCCGGTCGGCAAACAATACCTGCAGAACCTGCAACTCACAGCAGTAGAGGGCAAAACTTGCATGGCAATACAATTCAAACAATGTATGCACCAATCATGCCCCCTATCATGCATACAACTCAAAGGGACATAGTTCTTGGTTCTCGGACCATCAATCGCGCATTTCCATGCGTGATGGCCCAAGAGACCAAGTTGTGCACATTTTGATGTGAAATGCAATGCATACAATGCAAACCAACAAGCCAAAGCCCAACTCCTATCACTAGCTCAAGGAACAAGGCATGCATGCAAGATGCAACCTAAACATGTTAACTAACATGCAACATGAGCATACAAGGTACACATACAAGTATGCCACAACTATGTAAACTACTTAGAGCATGCAAGATGTGATCCAATCATGCAATATGCTAGTAATTTGACCAAGGGAGTGCATGCCAAATGCAAATGATTTCAAGCATGCAACACATGTAACCAAAGCATGCAAACATGGTATAGTGTAACAACACTTGAATGGCATGCAAGGGAGGGACTTACACTAATTGGACAGCCCTAAACTAGGTCCAAAACAGTGGCCAAAGCCAAGGAAATGAGGTTCAAAACACACGCACACATGCATGCAAATGGGGCCCAATTCCTAAGGTTCAACAAAGAAGCATTGAACTACACTTAATGCAACCACACATGGCATGAATTAAATGACTAAAAAAACAGAATTTTAGCACATTAAAACAAGGCCTAAAGATCACTTAGATGGCACCTAAATGGCCTAAATTCAAAGGCATGCACAAATGCACTTTCAAGGAGCATGAAACACAAACTCTTGAAGCAACAAAAGAGCTATGAAATGCAAGCATACAAGCATGTTAAATGGACTGAAATGACATGGCAAATGGTCCCAACCCACTAAATCAATGCAAGCAATGCATGCTACACATTTACATACTTGAAGCATACGAGCTCAAATACAAAGGAGCTATACTAAGCATGCCAAGATCGACCCAAGCAACTATGGACAGACCTAAAACATGGCAAAATAAGCACAAAAACTTCACAAGGCTAAGCCTAAAACATTCTAAAACAAAGGCACACAACCTAAGGCATATTAAGGCAATCACAAGGCATTACAAGGTAGGTATGCTAAGCATGCATGGTGTACCTAAACCAACTTAAAACCATGTTATATTATGGCAATATAAGCATGAAAAACAGTCGTGGCATGCTCAACTCACACTCAAACATGGGCTCCCTTAAGAGACCAAAAATGGTCCCTTTCAAGGACAACAAGGAGAGGGGGTGGCCCTCCCCTTTTTGAGACTTCAAGGCACCATCTTCACCACTGGAATCCCTCAAGATTTCAGTGGTGAAGAGGCCCAAACACCAAAGTCTCGAAACTTGCACAAAATAGCACAAAAATGGGGCCTTTCAAGGCCTAAGGGTGGTCAAACACACCCAAACCACAAAACACTCTTAACAAACAATCAAGAGGGCTAAAAAACAGAACTTTTTTGTATTATACACTAAACACAAAAACAGCTCTAAGATAGGTAAAAATAGGATGCAAAAATGGGGTAAAAAGGGCTAGTTTCTTACCCTTGTTGACCTTCTTCACAAAGGGAGGACCAGCTGCCTCCTTGAGCTTAAACCAGCCCCAAAACTCTGAAAATAATCCTTAGAACCTCAATAGCCAAGGAAAGGTGTAATGGTAGGTGTTTGTATGCAATACTATGAACAATGCACCTAGAACACTCGAGAGAGAAATAGATAGAGATAGAATGTATATGAGTTCTAACCCTAGAACCAGAGCTTCCAGCAATGTTTATCTCTCTAAAATGTCCAACCCTAATGCCAAGAGAGGAGGGCTCCTCTTATAGGCAACCAATCTTGTAAAGCTTGTCAAGAAAGCTAACAAGAGGGCCATCCCTCCATACACGTGTATGGAGGGGAAGCAAATGCCACACAGCTGTCCTAAAATATCTGCAAAAGCAGATGAACAGTAGTCGGCTGCTCAAAATTGCCATTTTGACAAAAATGACTGCCGACCGGCAATAAAAAGTGTCGACCGACAACATACATTGCCGATGGCAACAAAAACCAGCCGGTGGCCTCTAGACACTGCCGGTGGTGTGTGGGGATGCCTCACAAGGCATTCCCTGCCTCTCCAAGGCAAAACACAAGTGTTTGGTGCAAAACCAGACACAAAACGGTCGAGTTCGGAGATCTTGAGGCAGAGCGTGTAGCCGAGGACTCCGGGAACTCCAAACGAACACAAACATGGATAATCACCGAGTGTTCAAACGGTGACGTCCAAGTCTTGAGGACGGTCAAAAATGGGGTGTCTACACAAACAGAGGCTAATTGGGGCATCACCATGGATTTCTGCGCAAAGGCAACCCGAGCATGCATCATTCATCATCCGAAGAAGAGTGGAGACAGTCCCTGGCCTGCATGCCAATTTAATGCTTTCCTAGTTAAATTTGTTAATTAATTAGGGTTTTGTACATATTTGGACTGTATTACTTTTCGGACTGTATTTATTCGGACTGTATATTATTCTTTCGGACCCTCTGCGAGGGCAATGTTGTAATAATGTGCGTGTGTGTGATGTATGTCTTCCAACCCCCGTCTTTCTTCCTTTTATTTACCAGCTTATGATGGTTAGATTAGGGCATGTTTCAATTAGCATACAGTATGATAGCATGTTTGCATTCATTCATCTGTTTGCATGCACCGGGCTCGGCGCATCATACTAACTGCATTTGTATTTCAATTCTAAGTTGAATACATGTTAGCTGTAGCATTCCATATGCCATGTTTAGAATAGCCGAGCCTGCTATAGTTGCATTTTTCATGTGTTGCATTAGGCATTTCTGTATATTAGGATCATGCATGGATTTCTAATCGGTTTGTTTTGGCTTGGAGTACTCGGTAAGTTTTTGCTTTAGCATCCTTGCATGCGTGTGAGTGACTGCCATGATAGCATGCTTACCATGAGGCTATATGCTTATGTGATATAACTGCCTGAATGCCTGTGGGTGAAGGTTGGGTTATTTGGATTGGAAAAATCATCACTGTGAGTTTTAAGCCCACTAGATAGTGGCAAAACCATGTTTTCTAAGCCCACCGAGGGTGGCAAAATCTGCATTTTAAGCCTACTTGCGAGTAGCAAACCATCTTTCAAAAACAAACATGAAATGTTTTGTTCCAATTCAGGCGACCCGGTCTATACTTGTATGCTGTGCGCATCACATAGTAAATCTAGGCTAATAACCGGAATAAGAACACATAATGTTTTCAAAACTTGATATCATGGTTAGTAGAGGCCGATCTTTGATCGGGCGAGCGGGTGCTCACGAAGTGACCTTCCCAATCGTACCCAAGTTCCCGAGCCGAGGCAACTTTGGTGATGACGGACACGTGGCCTTAGGCAACGAGTCAGGGTTTCCTAAATTTCCCAAAATAAAATATTTAGGTGGCGACTCTGTATCTGGCAAAAGCAGTCCATGTTTGGCACTTTAAAAAAAAAATCTGTTTTCTCAAAACGATTTGCCGGATTTGGACTCTTTGGTTCAGATTAAAAACCGTGACAAAAATCGAGTCTGAACTGTAGCGAGGTCCCCCGCGGGCTTGTTACAGTTTCTGGCGACTCTGCTGGGGATTTAGAGAACTTGACTCGAACCCATGATATCTGGTTTTGACTACACTTGTGTGTTTCTTTGCATTGCATTTGCATTGGTGCGCCTAGGACACCGTGTTTGCCATCTGCTATTCCTGAACGGTTTGCCAGAGGCTTGTCTTGTCAAGGCATGACCATAAGGCTGACGGTTGTGGGCTCTGCCAGTATGGGAACACAAACCCCGGTTTTACCGGGGCACCCTTTTGACCATTCGACCTAGTGCATATCGAAATCCGTAGTGACCATTCCAAACTAGGACAGGTTGCTTACCCGATATAGGTTGTTTGAAACCGCTGCGTGCATAGTGAAACCCTAGCTCCTGACAAAATAGGACAGGGAAACCCTACCCCAACATAGGGGTGTTTTGGCTCTCACTTATCTGTTATGTGCTTTTAGAGTGCGTCTCTACAGGAATGCGTGTATCAGTTTATGAGTTTGGGCATCAGGCCTGTGGGCATCAGTCAGAATTTGAGAATCAGTTATCTGCGGGTATCAGATTCAGTTTTCGGGGACAATGATTCGGGGACAGTGATCAGTGTTTGAGGACAGTGTGTATTCAGCTTATCAACCATGTGTTGTTATGCCCAACTGTGTGTTGTGTATTTATTTTAAGCTGTTATGCTATTCGTTTATTTGGTTATTTATTTCCTTTTCGCTTTATTTATCTTTTGCTAGGATAGTTTTAGCACAATTGCTTCAAACCCAGTAGATATTCCCCAAGCACTTTGGACAAGAGGTCGTCGGCTCAATCGATCTGAGGATCTGGTTGACGGACATCCAGTGTTCCATTCTCTACCCCCAGTTGTCAGAAGAAGGCCAAGAAAGCGCAGTGTGTCTGAGCAAAGGTTACCAGAGCAGTGGTCTACCCTAGCAGCAAACAGTCGGGTTGAGGTCTCAGTATCTGCCATAGAAATACACATACCAGTCAGTCAGCAAGACCAACAGAATATGGCCGGGATAGAAGAAATGATGCGCCAAATGCAGGAGAGCATGAGACAAATGCAGGAGGACGCTGTCCGCCAGGCGGAGTTCTCTAAACAGCAGGCCACAATCATGGCCCAGCAGGCTGAGCTCATCACTAGACTCCAGCAGCAAAATGCAGCATCTGCCTCACATCAAGTTCCTCCCCCACCAGGGGCCCCGTTACCGAGCAGGCACCTACTGTCCAGAATGCTCTGCCAAACACCCAGAACACCGTGCCAAATGTCCAGAACATCCAGGAGGACACAGACCTTCCAACGGGGCCAGCTCCGCCCCCACTTCCGCCTCAACTGTCCAAGACCTATACACCTGCCAACCACCCGGACTCTCCCTTCGAGTTCTAAATAGACCATATAGCACTGAAATTGAGTAAGCTCGAGAAGCTATTCAAGAAATCCCAGGGAGTAAAGGCTATTCCGGATATCGAGGACGGATATACCGATGTGGCTGTGACCTTACCAGATAGATTTAAGATGCCACAGATTGACCGCTTCGATGGATCCAGGGATCCCATGGTCCACCTCCGGTTATTCTCAGATATACTGCGGCCGATGGGCCTAACCAGACCACAAAAGCTTTCGCTATTCGGCCGAACCCTGTCGGGTGTGGCCGCTATCTGGTATGCGAAGTTGGAGGATGAGGTCAAAAGAAGTTGGGATGAAATGGCCGAGGCCTTTGTTGCACAATACTCGTATAATA
This sequence comes from Camellia japonica, assembly GCA_030407325.1. Lineage (NCBI taxonomy): Eukaryota > Viridiplantae > Streptophyta > Magnoliopsida > Ericales > Theaceae > Camellia > Camellia japonica. Next base: position 26,143,942 of record JAPPVO010000014.1, read on the forward strand.
CCCAGATCGAGATTACAACTCGTGATCTCGAAACAACAAGGCAGGAGCCCAAAGAGACTTTCTCGGATTTCGTGACTCGATGGAGGGCGAAGGCATCGATGATGACTTTGAGGCCCACTGATAAGGACCAGATCAGGATGATTGTGCGCAATCTCCAACCGAAACTGATGCAGAAGATGATTGTACTCCCCTTCCCCACTTTTTCAGATCTGCACGAGATGGGGGTACAGATCGAAGATGCAATGAAACAAGGGTCTGATTGACCAGGATAGGGAGCAACCAAGGAGGACTTTTAACCGCAACAACAACGCGGGCACACAGTGGCGCTGCGAACACGAGATTCGGAGGTGAGCATGGTCGCCACCATTCCCCTCCCCACCAAGACCTATGGCAGCCACACCCTTCTCCGGTGCATCCGGAAGTAATACGCAGACCACCAAATACCAACCCAGAGGCCAAAGAACCTTCACACCCCTGTATATGCCCTTGTCCAAAGCTCTGGGGTATTAATCAGGAAGAAGCATTTGGCCCCTAGAGCCGAGGCCACTACCAAATCCACTCCCTCCTCTCATGACCCGGCAAAATACTGCGCGTATCACCAACAGCACGGTCATGACACCGACCGTTGTTTTAGATTACGTCACAGATCCAGGATCTTTTGACAAGCAGGTGATTGCACCCCCCGACAAACCCAACGTCACAACAAATCCTTCCCACCACATAACCAAGCCCCTCCTCCTAACAGAATCAACTTCATCCAGACTGGGGTCGTGTCTTACGATCCTAGCATCTACATCACCCCATCCCACCTACCTAAGCCAGAGGTGTTCCTTCCCGACTACACCGACTCTTTGTGCATGTTGGACATCTCAATAACCCAACCTGAGCCGATGGTGGCGACCGTTGAAGACGGTGCAGAGGAAGTCGCAGAGGGGAATGGAACTGTTGAGTTGGGATTTGAGCAGTCTGGGAATTTTACGGGAGAAGCCTACGATCCGAGTGAGTACATCCTGTCAATGGGCCAGTCTGAGCAGAACTGTGTGTGATCCGGGAGGACAGATTTGAGCAGGGGACAGATGATCTGACAGCCGTAGAAGAAGGCTTTGCCAACCTATAGTTTTTCAACGACCAAGAATCAGGGGACACAGCAGTCAACTGGTTTGAGTATGAGGAATCGGCAGAGGCTAACGGGTGGCTGGATGATCAACCGAATGTTGTGGAGTTCCAACAAAACCCAGCAAGGGCTAAGGTATCAGTTGTGGCTGGAAGGGCCGAGAGTCAGAGTACATTGCCGGAGAGCGCCGGTACAAAGAATTTCGCTCGGAACCAAGACATTGTGAATGCAGGGAAAACCAAACAACAAACCGAGCTAACGCAGGCAGAACAAGAGAAGAATTGGGATTCTGAGAGAGTCCGGAAAGCCAAAACCCATGAAAGGATTGAAAGTGCTGTGGGCACGAGAGCAGGAGATGCTGTGAGCATATGGGCTGAGAGTACTGGAGTACGAACATGCCAGAGCCAGACAGGTGCCTATTGAACGCTAGCGGGATGTGGTGGGAAGACGATGATTTATGTCTTGCCCACACAGACGATGATTGGGGAAATAATCAACCAGATGACACCTGGTACCTCGATGAGGTGGATCACATGACAAGAAGCGGGCGGTACTTCAAGCCCCCGCACCTAGACCAACCTGAGGCATCTGGGAAAGACAAGGAAGCTGAGAAACAGAGGGAGAAGCAGATTGAAGAAGAAGCTGTGCTCAAGCAATTAAAGAAGATACAAGCAGACATCTCCATCTGGGGACTGCTTATGGCATCACGGGTGCACAGACAGGCTGTCCTATCTGCTATGGACAAGGCCAAACTCTCTATAGATACTACACCAGAGCAGCTGGTTGGGCTGGTCTTTCCGGGAGGAGGTTCCCCGACGTTAACCTTTTCAGACAAAGAACTGCCACCTGAGGGTGCAAATCATAACAAACCCCTTTACATTTCTGTGGAATGTAGAGATAAGTGGATACCGGTGGTACTTGTTGATACCGGATCCGCCATCAACGTCTGCCCAGCCAGAACAGCGTATGCAATCGGGTTGAAGCCCGTGGACTTCGCGCCAACTACTCAAGTGATCAGAGCATATGATAATACTAGCAGGGAAGTAATGAGGACTGTCAAGGTTCAAACCCAGGTTGGTCCAGGACAACACAACATCGAATTCCATGTCTTGGACGTTCCCGCAACCTTCAATCTACTCTTGGGGCGGCCGTGGTTGCACCAAGTGAAGGCAGTCTCTTCCACTTTACATCAGATGTTGAAGTACCTTCATGGGAAGGCGGTGGCTATTGTCTTCGGGAATTCATCAATCCATCCGCCGCTAGAAGTGTCCACACCAGTCTTGGAAATTGAGCATGGCACGGAAGATGTGTTCTTATCAGGGTTCACTTTGGCTGAGGCCCGGGTGGTGCAGAATATTATGGCTGTGAATGAGGGAGTGTACGTCAGTGCTCAATCCGTCTACCTCATGAACAAACTACAACACATCCCCGGGATGGGATTGGGAAGGAGCGGCCGAAAAGGCGTCGCAGCATTGGCCGAAGTGCCACACAACCCTCATACCTTTGGCTTGGGTTATCTGCCCACCAAAGAGGACTGGGTGAGGAAGGGAAAAGAAATGGCCGGAAGAGCCAGAGCAAAGCAGGCTGGGAAGCCTTTTGAATTAATGCATAGGCCCATCCAGGGTACCCTGAACGGCTTCGTCCGGGAGGGGGGAGGACTTTCCATTTTGCGGCTTCCCAGAGCCGTGGCTAAACGCGGAGAAGAAGCGCGTGCCAGGTTTCGAGATCTTCTTCGACCTGCAACTATCCGGGGATGACGTTGCCACAGAGCAGACAGACCCATCAGCTGAGGTTGAGAGCATAAGCAGTGGATCCGAGGGCGCTGAAATTGAAATGGGGGTAGCATTGGCAGTCTACTTCAGATCCTCCGATCGACCATAAGTGCTTGGGGGATAACTTCTCGGTTTCCATGATTGGGGATGAAACGGCTGCGAGCCTGCCAGCAACTATTTTGGATGCATCTATCGCACCCTCTCTCACTTGGCAATACGAGGAGGGATTTTTGTCCAGCAGCACCGGGTCAGGTAGTGAGCCGGAATCTGATTCCACCGAGTCTTGTGAGTCGGAATCAGGTTCCAGCTCGACTGAGTCTGAGTCTGGTAATCCTGGGGATGATAACCCGGATGCCACAGTTCTGTCCAGGTCGTCTTTTTCTTTCTCATTTGAGTCTGTTGTAACCGAGAATTCGGACGATTTGGATGTGCTTAATGAGAATCAAGTGACTGTGGTTTCTGAGTACTTTTCTGTGCCCTTGATTTATTGCATTAATTCAGACTTTCAAAACTTTGATGAAAACGACGAGGACGAAGTTCCTCCGGTTTTGCAACGTTTAATTGAGCAAGAGCAGGAAAGATTTGTTAAACCTTATGGATGAAATCACTACCGTGAACATTGGTACTGAGGAGGACCCGCGGCTGGTCCAGATCGGGTCCACGTTGTCTTCGGAGGAACGCGAGCGCTTAGTCGCTTTATTAAAAGATTTCAAAGATGTTTTCGCGTGGTCCTACGAAGACATGCCTGGAATCGATCCTGAGATTGTACAGCATCGGATCCCCCTTGACCCCGAGGCCCGACCTGTCAACAGAAACTCAGGAGGATCCGCCCGGACTGGGCTCTCAAGATTAAGGAAGAGGTCACCAAGCAAATCGACGCAGGCTTCCTGCTGGTATCCGAATACCCGACTTGGTTGGCCAACATTGTTCCAGTGCCGAAGAAGATGGCAGGATCCGGGTATGTGTGGATTTCAGGGATTTGAACAGAGCTAGTCCGAAGGACGACTTTCCCTTACCGCATATCGATGAGTTGGTGGACTTCACAGCAGGGCATGCTTTGCTCTCATTCATGGATGGCTTCTCAGGTATAACCAGATAGTGATGGCACCGAAGACCGGGAAAAGACTGCATTCACCACTCCGTGGGGGACATATTGCTACAGAGTAATGCCGTTTGGGTTGAAGAACGCTGGAGCTACTTATCAACGGGCCGCGACCACAATATTACACGACATGATCCACAAAGAGGTTGAGGTGTATGTGGACGATATGATTGTCAAGTCCAAAGAAAGAGAGGGCCACTACACCGCCTTGCAAAAGTTCTTCCAAAGGATCAGAGAATTTCGGTTGCGACTGAATTCTCAAAAATGTACGTTCGGTGTTACAGCGGGAAAAATGCTGGGGTTTCTGATTACACAGAGAGACATCGAAGTCGGCCCTTCCAAAATCAAGGCCATCCTAGAAATGCCCCCACCAAGGACTGAAAAGGAGGTGCGAGGCTTTCTGGGTAAAGTGCAATTCATAAGACGGTTTATCTCAAAATTAACCTTAACTTGTGAACCACTTTTTGGTCTCCTGAAGAAAGGCAAGAAATTCCAATGGGACGGCCGATGCCAAGCTGCTTTTGAACAAATCAAGGAATACTTGCAGAACCCGCCCGTGTTGTCACCGCCAGAGCCGGGGAAACCGTTGATATTGTACCTGTCAGTGACTGAGACTATAATGGGCTGTATGCTAGCACAAGAATCGGAGGATAAGGTGGAGAAGGCCATCTACTATCTGAGCAAGAAGATGCTGGATTACGAGACCCGCTACACTCCGCTGGAGAAGGCTTGCTTAGCTTTGGTATGGGCTACCAGGAAGCTGCGGCACTACCTGTTAGCTCACTCCGTAATGTTGGTTTCACGACTCGATCCCATCAAATATCTTTTCGAGAAACCAGCACTTACGGGTAGGCTAGCTCGTTGGTTGCTGTTGCTCTCCGAATTTGATCTGAAGTATGTAACACGCAAGTCAGTCAAAGGAAGGGCAGTGGCAGAGTTCTTAGCCGACCATCCAGTGGAAGGGGGTGAAGCAGTCGAGTACCTATTCCCAGATGAAGCTATTTTGCACATCGACGATGAAGCTTGGACGATGTACTTTGACGGAGCATCCAATCAATACGGGTATGGGATAGTGTTGTTGATAGCACCCGACAATTCCCGTATCCCTCTAGCCTTCAAACTCCGGTTCAAAGTCTCGAACAACGAAGCAGAATATGAAGCGTGCATCGCTGGTCTAGAAGCAGCCCTAGAACTAGGGGCAAGACGGTTGGACGTCATCGGGGACTCAACCTGGTTGTGTCTCAAGCAAAAGGAGACTGGAAAGTCAAAGAAGAGAAGATGATGATGTATCACCAAACCTTGGACTTATTAATTCCTCGGTTTGAGAAGCTGAGCTTTACTCATCTACTAAGAGAGAACAACAGGTTTGCAGATTCTTTAGCAACTCTATCTTCCATGATAGACATCCCGTGTGGAGTTCGGATGCGTCCAGTCATCATCGACCAGAAATTTGCGCCAGCCTACGAGTCGATTGCTGCCATAGATGAGGTTCAGGACGAAAACCCCTGGTATTACGACATCTGGAATTTCCTGGAAAAGGAAGCATACCCGCCAGGGGTGAATGCCAAGGATAAGAGGGCAATCAGAAGAATGGCCGTTCAGTTCATCATCTGTGGGGGTAAGCTGTATAAAAGAGGCCATCTGGGAATGCATAAGCTGTGTGTTGGTGCCGAAGAGTCAAAGCGTCTGATGGAAGCCATCCACGGGGGAGAATGTGGAGCGCACATGAATGGAGTAATGCTAGCACGGAAGATCCTCAGACAGGGTTACTACTGGTCCACCATGGAGGAGGATTGTATCGGCTTTGTTCGGCGATGCCACAAATGTCAGATCCATGCAAATCGCATGAATATCCCGCCGTCGAAGCTGTACAACATGACTTCGCCATGGCCGTTTTCAGTCTGGGGAATTGATGTAATCGGGGCTGTCACTCCGAAGGGGTCGAATGGGCATGAGTTCATCTTAGTAGCGATAGATTATTTCACGAAGTGGGTCGAGGCCCAATCTTATGCGGTGTTGAAGGCTTCGCATGTTGCAAAATTTATCAGAAACAACATCATCTGTCGCTACGGAGTCCCAAACGAGATAATTTCAGATAACGGTTCCCACTTCAAGAAAGGAGGTGGTTGACTTGTTGGAAAAATACAATGTGGCTTTTCATAAGTCGTCTACCTATCGGCCGCAAACCAATGGAGCGGTTGAGGCCGCCACAAGAATATCAAGCACATACTACAGAAGATGGTGGAAACCTACCGGGACTGGCCAGATAAGCTGCCGTTTGCTTGTGGGGCTACCGGACTTCAATCAGAACTTCTACCGGGGCGACTCCGTATTCTCTGGTTTACGGGATGGAGGCCGTTCTACCCATCGAGATTGAGGTTCCGTCATTGCGAGTATTGGCTGAGTGTCAAATAGCCGAAGCAGATTGGCAGCAGAGTAGATTTGAGGAACTCATGCTCTTTGATGAGAGAAGACTAAAAGCACTGTACCATGTCGAAGGTTATCAACGCAGAATTGGCCGGGCTTTCAACAAGAAAGTGAAGTCCAGGAATCTAAAGGAAGGAGATTTGGTACTGAAGGACAACTGAGCTCCCATCCACGACCCAAGGGGCAAGTTCAGACCCAATTGGACTGGCCCCTACATCATTAAGTCTATCTGGTCAGGTGGAGCTGTGGTTCTGATGGATCTAGATGGCTTGGAGTTTTCGCAACCGATCAATATGGACAAGTTGAAGAAATATTACCCTTGAGAGGCTCGCTAGGCCGAAAACCCGAAAGGGCGACTTAGGCAAAACTCAGAGCACAGAAAATTTGAAATTATAAAAACTGAGCTCGCAAGGTTGAAAACCCGCAAAGGGGCCTTGGCAAAAGTTAGAGCGTAAAAGGAGAGTGAAAATACCGAGCGAACCTAAGCCTGAACTACGTAAGGCTTGATTCCCATCTTTGGGATACGTAGGCAACTTCATCCTGAAGTTCAGCCATAAACTTTTCCCCGATCAACTTTGTCCACTTTGATCATCTCAGTCGTCTTTGTCCATCAGCATTTATCGCGATCTCCGGTATAGTGCTATTCAGACTAGGGGCAACTTTCCAGTTGCTAGGATCCGGGGTTGTGCATCTCAGTGACAGATCTCAGGCGTGTCCAGTTCTGATCCATATCGAAAATAGTTTTGGAAAGTTTTAATAAAAGTTGACTTTGTTCAAATTAATCTTTTTACAACTAGGACCATTTTTGGACCAAAGCGGAAAATTTTCAGTGCCACAAACTTCAATTTCATTGATTTCAATACAGAGTTCTCTTGCTCTTGCATACAATTGAAGTTGCTTTTTTATTACATTCATAAAGAAAACTTGAAAGTACTAGTAAAGCAATAAATCCGGGGCATAGATAAGTCAGGTGTCCCTGCGCCCCCTCCCAGAGCTAGTCGAAGCCTCTGATGCCAAGCTAGGCCCAACCTCTGCCTCTTCATTGAGCCAATTCCAGCACTCGTCAGACAAAGTGCAACTGAAAGTGGGAGCGGGGGCCAGGAGCTCTCTAGTCCTCCATGCTGTGGCATATCGGGCAAGCTGTGCACCTCGGACCGGGAAAGCAGCCGGATACTCAATCCCCTCTGGCGGGCAAGTCTGATCATGACCGAACTGGCGCCGGAACCGGAACGGAAAGTAGAACACACAGTGGGTCAGACCAATCAACTGGATCCCGATCAGCCGGGACATGCTATAGCTCATCGCCGGGAGGTTGAGCCAAGGACAGCGCCAAGCAATGCGATCTGCAGACAAATTGCACATCCAGTTGAACCACCATCCCTCATCAAGGGCATCGACTAGGCGTTGGTGAAAGAAGTAGCTGTGAGCTTAATAGGCTGGGCAAGAGTCGACAACCTGCAATTTATCCATCAACCATACCTAGGGAGGGATGAAAAATGAGAGAATAAAGAATAGAGAGACGTGCGATGAGAGAACAGTGAGACAAGGGTTTTGTGAGAAAAATCGAGCCTGAGGGCCGAGTGATGTGAGCAAATACATATGTGAGATTGGGTGGGAAACATTACCTGCAGCAGTAGTGGACTCCCCGCAAATCTGGTCGTCTCCTGACGGTGGAAAGCGTCCAAGCCCATCAGTGTTTCGGCCAATGCCATAGCAATACAGCTCTTCCCTTCCTTCAAGCCCTGAGCAACTTCAATCAAACGGATGTTGGGTCCACCCAGGCCCGGGGCAAGCAGGAAGTGAGATAGCATGCACAAGCAGAGGGCATGTTGTCGGAAACCTTGCCAATGGTGGTTGTCGCGGTCACCGGCACCAGAAAAGCGATGAATCAAACCGAGGGTATCCAGTTCCCCATTACAGATCAGAGACCGAGCATCATGCGCGGTAAGTCCACACATCCGCCCTAAAGCTTGGGTGTGGCCAAAACGAAACTGAGGCAAAATCTCTTCATAATGTTCAGATTCCATCAAAACTTGAAAATCTTCGAAAGTTGGACATACCTCTTGCCCGCCGAAGCTAAAGACATGCGTCACCGGGTTCCAAAACCTCGCCGCGGCATGGAGGAAGGGAAAGTGCAGCGGAGTACGGCTCAGCGTGAATAGTGCATTCAAGCCAAAGCCCCGGAAATTCAACTTTTCCGAGCCATCTAGAGAAGCCATCCAAGCTGTGAGATTTTCGGTGAAAAATGCTTCCATTTTGGTGTAAAACTAAGATGAAATGAATCAACCACGAGGCTAAGGCTTTTAAAGAGGAGAAGACACTATTCGGGGGACACGTGTCAAAAATTTGACGGTTGCTGAGCTAAGTGGCCGGCCGGCCACCTTTTCTGGCAGGCCGGCCATTTCTTTTTCAAAACCTGGCCGGTGGCCTCCCCTTTGCAATAAAGCTGGCCGGCCGGCTCCCAAAAGTGGCCGGCCATGCTTCAATGTGTGTCTTTGGCTCTGTTTTACCCCCCGGGAGGAAGTTTCAAGCATTTCCATGCAACGGGTGTGTCGAAGGCCTCCATTTCCCTCTGTTTCGGATCCGTTCCGTTGCCCAGATCGTTCGAAGTACACTTTATTTTGTTAAGTTTTGTTTATGGAGTTGTTGTTTTGCTTATCGAGTTGTCGTTTTGCTTCTCGAGTTGTTTGTCGAGCTGTCGTACTTCGTGTTTTTGAGTTGTTACTCTTTGCTTAAGCAATTTTGTTGAGTCTTATTTATCGAGTCGTCAGCATTGTTATGTTTTGCTTATCGAGTTGTAAACTTGCTAAGATTTTGTTAAAATCTTAGTAAGATAAGTTGTTTAGATTGTTGCGTCGGCTCACTACCTAACTTGGTGAATACACAGTGCACATTTCCATTCAATCTCATTATGGTGCAAAATGATGCGATATGATGTTAAGAGTTTAAAATACAACACTTTTTCCAAAAGCTATTTCATTCTATCATGCTTCTTCTGTTACAACAAACAAAGGGCACAAGTTTTACAAAAATAATAAAACTGCCTAACAAAATGCAATGTGCTACAACTACTAGCAAAAAGGTAAATAAAACAGGGAACAGCTGCAATGCTCTCAAGAGCAGGAATAAGAGGCCCTCTTCATCCTCTTCTGCGAAGTAGCCTCTGCACCACCATCACCATCCGAGTCGGAGCTGTCATCCTCAGGATCGCCCTCAGCCTCGCCTCCACTCCAGGAGCCAAGACCGGAGCCCTCCTCTCTGTCAGCAGATGTCTCCGACTGACGATCTGCAGCCTCCTCCTCCTCATCCTCACCGGGCTCCTCCTCTATAATGTGTGCTCTGCGTCTACGAGACGACCCCCCTTCTCGAGCTCCTCGAAAAGGCCTGGATGGCCCAGCTCCTCGAAAAGGCCCAGATGGCCCAACTCCTCGAAAAGGCCTAGATGGTCCACCTCCTCAAGAAGGCCCAGGTGGTCCGGCCTGCGACTGAGCATATACCGGGGGCATCTGAAAATGAAGAGTTCAATTTGAATACGTCAGCTCAAAAATGTATATCAGATGCAGATACAGGAAAACTACATAAAGTGGGTACATGTAAATACAGTGTGTAAGTGGGGTGTGTGTCAGATGTGCTCTACACAGACAACCTATCGACGTAGTAAAATGTCCAAGATCAGCATGTCATCAGAAGTATGATAAATGCCAAAAAAACTAAAGGGTACCTGGAAGCCCATGATGGACAACTGTGCCTCCCTCCGCAGGACCATCCCCTTAAGTGAGGCTACCATCTCAAGCACCTCATCCATGTACTCGACAGGAGGCTGCAGATGCAAAGGCAAGAATATCAGCAAAGGAATAAATGTCCAAGTATCTGAGAAATGAATCAAAGCTGTAAAGCATACCGGGGGTGAGTCGGGGTCTCTGACATATCGGTGGCCAGGCATCGGAGGCTCTATCGGGATTGGAACCGGAGAGGTAGTCCCATATTGCCACCCCATCAGCTCAGTCAGCATATCCGGCCATCCAGGATGATGATAAGTCGGGGGAATCGGGAGAACAAATCTGCCCCCACCTCTGGATGTACCAGCCCTGCTGGTGGGAGGGGCGTCTGCAGCCCGAGCCTGGGACTGGCTCGAAGGTGGCACACCAACAGGCCTCATCGATGGAGTACGGACTCCCGTCAATGGAGGCATCAGATATATGTGACGGTAAGTGGCGTAATCCCCCTCCTCAAGATGTAGTAAAGCATCAGTACCTAGCATAGCACTAGCAACGTTCCGGGAAGAGAGCCTATCGGCAATCCGCATATCAACTAGGGGTGCTGAGGGAGGATCCTGAGAAGTGTACCCCCATACCTGACGCAAGAAGCGTTCCCCCAGAAGCCAGGCCCTACCAACTGGTCCTTCGAATAGGATCCTGTACTGAGAGGCACCCCGCCCTCCGGCAAACTAGAATTGGAGACCTTCACCTAAGGGCGCCCAGGGCTGCCATGTAATCTGCGGATAACAGATGCATAAACCAATCAGAAATCGGGAAAGTACAAGACAAATCAAAGATGAAAACACAAAGAACCGAGGGTTCTGAAATACCTCCGTCGGCCGCACCGTGTCGAAATACTGCCGTAGATAAAGGAGAGACTCCCAAGGTCTCGGCCGGTGCTGGCCCTCGAATACAAGTGAGTACGGGGTCACGAGGGGCCCCTCTACCACCAACTCCGGGGCTAATACCGGGAAATACACATAGACCCATAACTGTGGAAAACAGTGCAGAATGTAAATGCAAAGTGCTGAGGGCAAAATACAGAGTGTAAAGTGCGCCGTCTGTGCAATATACAAGTAATAAGGAGCAGAAATGTAAATCAAGAGGGCAGAAAGTACCTCCTAGGCTCTCCAATAGCCGCCAAGTAAGTCCCCCCGTCCGCGGGAGGTCGCACTCATGTAGCAGTAAAGAGTAGCCAAGCCGGCGCCACCCCAATCATACCGTCTGACCTGTGATAGGTCCACCAAAGCACTCAACAGATATAGCCCAACAGTGTTCCCCCTATCGGCAAACAAAGTAGTCCCGAAGAGGAACATCAGAAAACCACGGGCGTACTGTGTTGCCTCCTCAGGAGTCCCGGGCTCCATCTCCACCCTCTGAAAATGGGAAGAGAACCAGGTGTATCGGACTCTGCCCGAAGATCTATCAACAGGTGGGCGAGCCCCCAGTAAATATATCCAAGTGGCCTCCCACTGGCCCATGTCCTCGTCGTAAGGGATGGGCCAACCTCCCACGTCAAGGCCAGTCAATACGGCAAAGTCAAGCGGGGTCATAGTCAAGTCCCCCGTGGCAGAAAAATGGAAGGAGTTGGTGGTGTCCCACCATCTCTCCACCAAGGCAGCCATCAATGTCCTCCTGGCAGTACAATGAGATAGCCCAGTACAGAAGGGCCCAAACCCCGCCAAGTCAACCAAATCCCGGACAGCCTCCGGGAGCTCGGCATACCAATCCCTCGCCGCGGTAGAGCCATATCCCTGCACGGTGCGAGAAGTCACCTGCATTCAGAATGAATACAAATTTCAGCATAAAATGAATAAGCTGTGTGCAAATGGAAGGAATGAGCTGCGTGCAAAGTAAAATAAGCGAGCTGTGTGTTCAGAAAATCAAAGTTTGGGCTGCGTGTTCAACTCTCAATCAGTGTGTGCTGCGTGTTCACCTTCAATTTGGGCTGCGTGTTCAACTCTCAATCAGTGTGTGCTGCGTGTTCACCTTCAATTTGGGCTGCGTGTTCAACTCTCAATCAGTGTTTGGGCTGCGTGTTCAACTCTCAATCAGTGTGTGCTGCGTGTTCACCTTCAAATTCGGACTGTGTGTTCAGAAAATCAGTGTTTGGGCTGCGTGTTCAACTCTCAATCAGTGTGTGCTGCGTGTTCACCTTCAATTTGGGCTGCGTGTTCAACTCTCAATCAGTGTGTGCTGCGTGTTCACCTTCAATTCGGACTGTGTGTTTAGAAAATCAGTGTTTGGGCCGCGTGTTCAACTCTCAATCAGTGTGTGTTGCGTGTTCACCTTCAATTAAGACTGTGTGTTCAGAAAATCAGTGTGCGCTGCGTGTTCACCTTCAATTCGGGCTGTGTGTTCAGGGAATCAGTGTTTGGGCTGTGTGTTCAACTCTAAATCAGTGTGTGCTGCGTGTTCACCTCTAGTTCGGGCTGTGTGCTCAGAAAATCAGTGCTTGGGCCGTGTGTTCAATTCTCAACCAGTGTGTGCCGTGTGTTCACAATCAATTTATGGGCTGAGTGTTCAGAAATTCAAGTGATTGAACCGTGTGTTCAGAATGCAAACAGAATGCACGAAAAATTCATAATATGTTGCAGAAAAGGTAAGAACAAAGTAAATACCTCTCGTGCCTCATGGGAGAGGTGATACTCTGGCTCCCGCAGAAGGAGATCCCCGGGTGCTCGCTCGTCGAAATCGTGAAGTGATAAAAAAGCCGCGGAAGAATATGTGCCGGTGGGTCGTACCTCTCGGGTATGAAGGGTCGAACCCTCGGAGGCAGAGCCATAATATCAGGATCATCCCTCCGGCGTCCGGAGGACCTCCACCGTGGGAAATGACCAGCCATTTCAGAAAATCTGCAAAAGGAGCAAAAATGAGCAAAATTGGAAAAAGTCAACAAAAGTCAACTCTCGGGAAATGAAAAAGTCAACAAAAGTCAACTCCCGAGAAAATCTTCCAAATATTGAGACAAACTCACCTCAAGTGGC